>CATIWO010244638.1:0-18590 GCA_949673435.1 Macaranga tanarius | reverse complement strand
ATAGGAACTAATAAAAGAAGTTCCAAATCCAATCAAATCATATAGCTATCAAAATTCCAACATTTCAATCAAACTTTCAAAGCCAAAAAGAAAAGAAAACGAAGAAGGAGAAGAAGCTGAGCCACTCACAGCTTTCTCCAGCCAATCACCAAGCTTCCTTTCTGATTGTTGCTTCTGATTTCACAGACAAGCCTTCTCTTTCTCTTCCTTTTTCTCCTTCTTCTTCTTTCTCTTCTTTCCTTCTCTTCCCGTTTCTTTCTTTCTTTTGTTTTATTTCTGCAGAAGCTTTGCTTCTCTTTTCTTATTCTTATCCTATATCTATTTAATCCTTATCTAATCCTTTCTTTCCTCTTAATCCCTCTTCTTTTCTTTCTTTCAATTTCATCCTTAAACCTCCTTTAATGACATCAAGTCGTAATACCGAATACTCTATCATATCGGTTCTTATCTTAACACATTAGAATCTCTTATCATATTCAATTCCATGCCACAAGTTCATTCAATATTAATTATTGACTTATTTACTAAAGAATCAAACTCCAAAGCACTATTCAGAACAGTGGCAAACAATGCTTACATCAGCAATTGAAATTATATTCTTAATTATCATTGATGAACAGTAATCCGGGGACACGGATGTTACAATAAATGAGACTATTATCCCTTAAAATAATTTTTTTTCATATTCTTTTACGGTTGACATTATATGATTGGTATTATAAATTATTAATTAAATATATATTAATATAATTGATGTTATACTAACTACAATTACATAAGATCTAATAAATGATAATTTATATAATTATTACAATAGTATTCACTACAAGGAATTATTATACATGATATAATTACCTAAAAAACAAATAACCATAATATACACACACAAAAACAAAAATTATATATTACTATATAATTTTTTATAATTAATTTGTAAATTATTCTTGATTTTATTTGTCAAATAATATATTTATTAATATAATGAATTATTATTTATTTGATAAAAATTTATTTTAAAATCTAATACCAGTTCGTGAAATCACATACTATCAAATTAAATTAGTTACTAATATATTATACCAATAGTACCTGTTTAATATAATTTTTATCTTTATTTAGTAAAAAATATGTTAAATCAGGTATGAATAATAAATTTTATTAGTATTAAATATTAAAAAATTATCAAAATAATTTGAAACTCTAAAAGTATGATAGATATCTATTTAGAAATTAATACAAAAAATATTTAGTAAGTGTGTATATATACACACACAAAAACATTTAGAGCAAATTATATTTTCTCCCCTGAGATTTGACCTAATTTACACTTTTCCCTCTCTTGTTTGAAAATCATCAAATTTTTTTATTCTTCAGTTTTCGCTCCGTCAACACTTTAGTCCTTCTGATTCGATTCCGACGAATTTCTTATATTAAAAAATACTTAGACCAATCCCTCTGTTTTATAAAAAAAAAACGGTTTAATCCCTCTATTTTATGAAAATATATAGTTTAATTCCTTTATTTTAATAACATTAAGTCATTTAAATTTTTTAATTTTAAATATTTAAAAGTAATTATTTTTCCAATATTTGCACATGGTTCTATCAATATCTTATATTCTAAAATCAAGTAATAATTTTAATGAATTCATTAATTTGCTTGATTTTCATTTTAGAAATAAAGTTATTCACTTTTTAGTGTTTGATACAATTGTAATTTTTTTAAGTTATTAAAATAAAAAATTAATTAACTTAAGTGCAAAAAATGAATATAAAATAAAATCGATGGAAATTTATAATTTTATTTTTTTATTTAATATATTGATACATACATTTATAGGTATTAAAAATTTAATTGAAATTAAAATTTTAAATTTAAAGTAACTAAAAATTTGAGTGACTAATTTATTTTATACTATTAAAACAGATGGACTAAACTGTTTTATTTTTATAAAATAGAGGGGGCTAAATATTTTTTTAATACAAGAGATTTATCGGAAGAACTAAAGTATTGACAAAGCGAAAACTGAAAGATAAAAAAAATTGATTTTCAAACAAGAGGGGGGAAAGTGTGAATTAGGTCAAATCTTAAGGGAGAAAATGTAATTTGCTCAAACATTTATATATATGTGTATCGCCCCACTAACATAAATTTCTACATTTGTCCTTGCAATGCTCTATGACAAGCAATGGAGAGCTTTTCTTGGAGATGTTACTGAATCTTTACGTGGGTGAGTCATGGATAAACGATATTTTTCCTCTTTATTATTATTATTATCATTATTATTATTATCATTATTATTATTATCATTATTATTATTATTATTATTATTATTATTATTATTATTATTATTATTATCATCATCATTATTATCATCATTATTATTATCATCATTATCATTATTATCATTATCATTATTATCATTATTATTATTATCATTATTATTATTATTATCATTATTATCATTATTATCATTATTATTATTATCATTATTATTATTATTATTATTATTATTATTATTATTATTAAATTATCTAAATATACCTACACAATAAAGACAACTCTTTCATTTTATAGAAGCTGAAAATTAATTCCATAAATCAATCATACAGTAAAATTCGAACCATACACCTCATAATGTTCCTTAAAAAAACTAGTAGACCACTCTTTTGATAAAGATACAGTTAGTTTTTCTTTAGGCCAGTTGGTTAGAACATGATATTGTAGGAGTGAGCTATGGTAGACTTGTTAAAGTGTAATTTATGCTCCTTAGGCCTTTGGCCTCGTTTCCCACCCACAAAAAAAAAAAAAAGATACAGTTAGTTTTTCCTTTTGATTTTTAAACATTAGTTCTATCAAATATGTTTAGATAATAGTTGTCTATTGTGTAGCACTATATATTGTATTAGTTATGTTCTTAATGTATTCATTAAATTTCGACATTTGGTAGAGAATTTTTTTTTTATTATTCTATACAATCTTTTCAAGTAGATTATGGAAGTGAATATCAGGCATTAACCAAAAATTTGTTGGAAAATGGTGTTACACAATGTAGTGCTTGTCCAAAAGCATTAGAATAAAATGGATGTACTGAAAGGAAGCATCGACATATAGTGGAAACTGCATTAGCATTGTTACAATATTCTCCTATTTCTATAAAATATTGGATTTATGCCTTTGATACTATGGTCTATAATAATAATCGCTTACCTACTTCTCATTTGGAATATGACTGTCCTTATACAAAATTGTTTTACAAGGATTCTGAATATCTAAATATGCATTCTTTTAGTTACTTGTGTTATCTATGGCTTAGACCATATAGTGCTCATAAATTATCCCCACGTTCCAAAGCTTGTGTGTTTATGAGATATAGTAAAATTTAAAAGGGTTATATTTGTCTTGATATCTCCTCTTTTAGATTTTTTATCTCTCGACATGTGGTTTTTGGTGATTATGAATTTTCATTTTTAAAAATTGAAGAAGTGTCGTACAATGTCAAGGACCTTCTCTATCCATAATTTTTTTACCCAATTTTATCTTGCACGTAACACCTTCAAGTTCTATTCCTACTCAATCACCTTCATAATCCTCGAATGATAAACAGTGTCCTGCCTTTCAAATATCATTGTCTACCTCCCCTTCTACCTCAACTTCTTTTAAATAGTCCTATAACTGCCTAACCCACCTTATCTCACTTTCCTTCACCTACTTCCCTTCCCTTATCTTTGGAGACATACCCTACTAATCAACAATCTACTCTTCGGTCACCATTACCTAGCCTTCCGCTTATAGTCACAATTATAAACCTATCCCATGGTCACATATTCTTAAATTAGTTCTCTAAAACCATAAGCCCTCCTTTCTGTACATAATGATGAACTTGAACCTACATCTCATACCGAAGATGTGAAGCATCTAAAGAAATGCCAAGCAATGATTAATAAATATAATTCCATAGTAAAGAATGATACTTAGGAGTTGGTACCACCAAATGCACATCAAAATCTTATCGGCTCCAAATGGGTTTTTAGGATAAAAAGAAAGAAAGATGTATCTAGCCTATTTAGTGGTGAAAGCCTATAATCAACAACCTGACATCAATTATGTGAAGACATTCAGTCCCGTTGTCAAACCTACCACCATCCACCTTCTGTTGTCCATGGCTCTTTCCTTTGATTAGGAAGTTCACCTACTTGATGTGTATAATGAATTTCTCGAAGGTCATTTGGATGAAGTGGTTTATATGTCTCAACATCAAGGGTTTGGGCATCTTACTTTTTCAAATCATGTATGTCGGCTCAAAAAGTCTATTTATGGCCTTAAACATGCACTGAGATAATGGTTTAAATGTCTCACTACTCGTCTTCCTTCACTAGGATTTCAAGGATCCAAGAAGACACTTCTCTATATTTTCTTAAAAGAGGTATTGTTCAAATTTACTGTCTTATATGTGTTGATGATATTCTCATCACAGGCAATTCCATAAATTTAATGATTGACATTTTTCAATCCCTTCAATAGAGCTTTGCTCTCAAAGATCTTGGATCTTTACATTATTTTCTAGGAATAAAGGCAAATTGGTGTAAATATGACTTACTTTTAACTTAACGCAAATATGTTCATGAACTTTTTCAATGCTGTAATATGCTGGCTATTAACCTGATTTCAACTTTAGCTTGTGCCACTCAAAAATTTTATCATCATGGTACGTTATTTTCAGACCCAACTTTCTTTCAAAGTACGGTTAGTGCTTTGCAATATGTCTATATTAGCCGACTAGATATTTGTTATGTGGTTAACAAAGTTTCTCAGTATATGCATAAATGAAAAGAGATTCATAGCAACCAAAAATGAATTAAATAGAATTTAGTCTCTGAATTTAATATCACAAATTAAATCAAGTCCAAATTAATATTTAATTAATCACAATTAGTCCTAATCTTTGATTTAGATTTCGGAATATGCTAGATCTCCGCACATACGTAAATCCAATTTAATTAATTTAATTAATTAATAAAACTCTTTAATTAATAATTAAATTAATAATCATCATTAGTGCAACTCTTATATGCGTGACTTACTAGGTTCAAGTCTAATGGTAATGGAAAATAATATTAACACTTAATATTATGGAAACACCTTTCCATGCTAAATATGAAAATCTCAATTAATCACATTTAGTTCCCATAAGTTGTGAGTGACCCCTAGCATAGATGTCATGACTACATAATTAAAAATGAATGCTTTTTATAGATCTACAAGAACCATAGAATATAATTACCATGTACTAAATGTCTCTTCATTACAAGATCCTGATATCAGCTAGAGTCATGGTTTAGTCAAACTCTATTTGCCTCAATCATATGACCTCATCTTTAGTTCAATTCTCTCTAAAACATGACTACCACTAGGAACTCTTTTTTAGCACTGAAACTCTTTTTGGGTAAGTTAAGTTTGACCTGGCTAGTTACTTATTTATCAAAAATAACTTAGCATAGGATTTTATCCCGGTTCACTCCAGGTAATGAATTCCATCTTGGTCGATCACTCATCACTACATATAACCAACTAGATCCACTACACGCCATATACCCATACGTGGCTAGCGCATGTATGTAAGCGGTAATAAATAAAAGCTAACCATATATGGATGACCGTCTTGCTCAGGTCAAAGGACCATATGCACTATTATGGCCAAGATTGTGATTATTGACAAAAGTGAATTTTCATGCAATAACAAATCTTACATTATAGTTTGATCCACCCATCACATGAGTATCCACATGTCTATTCCGATATCTCATATCAACTAGCATAAGACTTACTACCTCCCACTATTGATATGACATACCGATCAAGAAAAATAGATAGAGGTAATAGTCTAGGGATTAATACCACTCTTATATTAATACAACGACTATGAATATTTATAGTATATGCACTAAATGAGTTTGTCACTCATATTATCAACTATTAATAATAAGCTCATTTAACATAATACTAAAAGGTAAATATTCAAATAAACTTGACACTTAATTTAAATGAATAATATTTTATTACCAATCGGGATAAAAGTACAATGTCATCATATAAGAATGGCACTAGGGTAAATCTATACTAACAATAAACCTATGGAAGATCATTAGATGGCTATCAAAAGAATCCTGTGATATCTTCGTGGTACTGTCGATCATGGTCTTTTTCTATCTAAATCACATTATTTTGCTATATCTATTTATAGTGATGCCAATTGGGGTGGAGATTATGATGATAAAAAATCAACCTCTGGTTACTTTATACATGTTGGTTGTAATCTGTAACACCCCACCCCAATGTATCCTACCAGAATGCCCATGCAATGGAACTATGAAAGAGAAAGGCATTACTTGAAGGCTATTTAAAAGGAATCTCTTATTGAGGCATGCCATTATAATAACATTATCTTAAATATTAAAGAGGAATAGTTAAATAAATATAACTCCAAATCATTAACTTGATGGCAAGTGAAATATTATAACATAAGATAATATATATATATATATATATATATATAAGTATATAGGTGTCCTATAACTTTTAAAATATCATCACATATCAAATATAATAGTACGAATTATTATATAAATGAATACAAAACATAATACATAGTAAGCTCTGATAACCCTCTCTTAGACATCGGACCACCATCCGACCATGGCTACGCATCCAGAGCCTGTACCCCTCTAGCCTAGGCCTTAACTCACCATCGAACTGATATGCAAAAGGATCAAATACAACACCAAAAGTATGGCCTGACATCATAATAAAAATACAAAAAGATCACTCTGCTCTCACAGCTCAAATCTAGGTCAAGTGACCTAAACATTAATAGAGGTTTTATAAAAAACCTTGATAGTGGTGCATATACTGTCTAGATAATCTTCTCTAATAACTGACATTTGGACTGAAGCCCATAAAGGCTCGACTGTAACTTTGAAAGCTAACTCAGCATCTACATTAAGGCAAATCATGTATCTCACTAGTGTCTCTATCTCAGTCACTTGATAGGTCATTGTCCACTGCACTGTCATTTTATAAGGCTACACTATACAACTACAATACTGGTATACTGGAAAAATGAAAGAAAGTGAGTGTAAGTAATTTTATAAGGAAATTATCTATTGAGTGTAAAAAAATGATATTGAAGAAAGATCAATACAATGTAGAGCACTCAAGGAATAATATCATTCAAAGAATAATATATACATTCATGAATATTTGTAAAGCTTTGTTGTTTCTCAGAAATTATAGTTTGACTTTATAATGTAAATTTAATATTATTTTGATATTTCTTTGGGGTAATTTGGTTCAAGCTCTAACACATTAACTTGAATTTTGATTTAGAGTTTCAATTTTTCATTTAAACAATTTATATATTATAAAATTTTAAATTATAATTTGTAGGGTCAAATCTTCTTCTAAAACTTCATCTATTAAGTTAAATTCAATGTTTTGCTTAATTAGTTTGATTTCCCATTATTTTAATATTTAATTTTTTATCATAGAAGCTTGTGGATGAAATGTAAAGGCGAGCCACCAGTATGAATAGGTGATTGTCTGTTTAAACATGCGATCGCAAGTTCAAATAGGCGATCGGTCCTACAAAGGGGTGTTCAGCTTTGTACAGCATGCAAATTCTGTAGATTATAGCTCTTTCATTTTTATCCAAACAAAACCAATTAATACCAAAATTTTTAGCTACACAATATCACCATTTGTGTACCAAGTTATTTTCACCCTTTCATTGTTCAAAATTTAAAATTTTATAAAGATAAATTTATATAAGCAACTTAAGTTTAATATAGTTTAAACTACAACAACAACTTCAAGGATAGTTTAAAATTTCTATGAAGAATTACAAAACTTGAAGTCAAATACCATAGATTAGCAAGGGTAAAGGATAAAGGATAATAACAATTAACAGAATCTACTAGCAATTCAACCACTTTCAACATGCAATAAAAAATCTTTGAGAGAAACAAAGTAGAATAAAGTCAAAGAAAAAGATTATGGAGAACAATCACTCACAACTTCAGTAAATCAGCTTCCCTAAGCATGTTTTTGACTTCCTCGTCTCTTAAGCAATTGGTTCTCTACAAACAAAATTCAAAACTCATAAAATTGATTCTGAAATTCAAAATTTGCTAATGCATCATTAAGCTAAGATCTTCAGCTTAATCAAGTTACATGCATGAAGAGTTTTACTCTAATGCAATAAATTTCTAGCTAAATCTTGATTTAATGAAGCTCATCCTCTCTATCTTCTTCTTTTTTTACTTCTTCTTCTTCATTCTTCTTCTAATAGAAGTGTTGGCTTCTGTTTTCTACATTTTAACATAGCATTATTTTTTTATTTTTAGTTTAGGATAGATGTCCTTGTACATGGGTGTCATTTGACATCTCACCTAAAAAGTTTCAATTTCTTTCCTATCTTCTTTTCTTTCTTTTAATTTAGTCCTTACTTTGATTTTTATTACTTTACAATCATACCATTCTCTATACTTACTTAATAATAATTAAACGTTTCCACTAATCTTAGCCAATATTAATATTTAATTTATATTAAATTATTAATATTTATTTCAGGATTAAGTTCTGAGGACACAAATATGACAATTCTTTCCTTTTAAAAAGAATTTCATTCTTGAAATTTGGACGAAGTTCACTTGCTTAGGTCATAATTGAAAATAACATATTGGGATACCGTTGTCTAATGTCCTCTTCTCTCTTCCATGTCGCTTCCTCTCGAAAACAATTTTTCCACTACTTTAACTAATAGAATAACCTTATTTTTTAGCATCTTCTAGTCTTTAGCTAAGATAGCCACTGGCTCATTTTTATAGCTTAAATTCTCTTTTAATTCCACTAATTATTCTTATAATACATGCAAGGAATCACTTCGATACCATCTCAACATCAACACATGAAACATGTCATGTACCCCAGCCAATTTAGGCCGTAGAGCCAACTGATACGCTACAAGACTAACTCTTTCCACAACCTCATATGGTCCAATGAATCTTGGGCTTAACTTTCTATGCTTACCAAACTTAATCACACCTTTTCCAAGGTGATATCTTTAAAAATACCTTATCACCCACATTATAGTTAATATCAGCTTACTTTAGATTATCATAACTCCATTGCCTATCTTGAGTAGATTTAAGATTGGCTCAGACCACATAAATATTATCAGTGTCAACTGAACCAATTTTGAACCTAATATCTTTCCCTCTTTAACTTTTTTCCAACAAAGTGGAGATCGACACCTCCAACCAAATAAAGCCTCAAACGGAGCCATGTCCAAGCTATTTTGGTAGCTATTATTGTAAGCAAATTCCATCAAAGGTACTTGCTTATCCCAGCTTCCTCTAAAGTCCAAAGCATAAGCTCTTAATATATCTTCTAGTACTTGGATGATTCTTTCAGATTGACTATCTGTTTGAGGATGAAAAATAGTACAAAATCTTAGTTTAGTACTTAATTCTTCCTACAAACTTGGCTAAAATTATGAAGTGAACCTCAGATCCTAATCCAATACTATTAATATCAGAGTTCTATTCAATCTTATTACTTCCTTTACATATAATTCCACTAATTTATTTAGATTATAGTTGATCTTAATTGGTGTGAAATGAGCTGACTTGGTTAACTAGTCAATAATCACCCATACAATATCATTTTCCAATTGAGTCTTTGGTAGACCAACTACAAAGTCCATAGTGATATGCTCCTATTTTCATTCTAGTATTGGCAAAGATTGTAATAAACCAGTTGGATATTTATTCTCAGCTTTAATTTTCTAGTAAGTTAAACATTTGGAAACATAATTTGCTATGTCTTTTTTCATACCCTGCCACTAATAATATTCCTTCAAATTTCTACATTTGCGTAATGCCTGGATGCATATTATAACCAGAGCAATATGCTTCTTTCAGAAGTTTCCTTCTCAGTTTTTCTACATTCGCAACAAAAATTCTTCTTCCACATTTTAACACTCCATTATTATCACAACTCACTTGCTTCTTCTTCCCATCTCTTATTTCTTCATGTAACTTTTTACTTCACTATCAATCCTTTAAGCTTGCTCTATTCTTTCAATCAACAATGGTCTTATTGTCAAAGTGGCCAAAATACTTCCTGAAGCATCTAAACTAAACTGACCACTTAATCTTCTTAGCTCCATTAGTAATGGCATTCTTATTGCATGAATATAATACAGATTTACTGTCAATTTTTAACTAAGTGCATCTACCACTACATTGGCTTTACCAGAATGGTACTCAATTGTACAATTAAAATCTTTCAATAATTCTACGTATTGTCTTTATCTCAAATTTAATTCTTTCTGGCTCAAAATATACTTTAGGCTTTTATGATCCATGAAGATTTGACATGTTTCTCCGTAAAGATAATGTCTCTATATCTTCAATACAAAGATCACTGCCACTAATTCCAAATCATGTGTGGGATAGTTTTGCTCACATGGCCTTAGTTATTGTGATGCATAGGCAATTACCATACCACTTTGCATCAACACACAACTAACTCCTCGTCATGATGTATTACTGTATACCATGTATTTGCCTCCTTCAATTAGAAAAGTTAACACTGGTGTAGTAATCAACTTTTCCTTTAATATTTCAAAACTTTGTTGGCACTCAAATGTCCATACAAACTTTACATTCTTTCTTATTGATTTTGTTAATGGTGATGCAATAATTGAGAAATTTTATACAAACCTTCTATAATAACTAGCCAAACCTAAAAAACTTCACATTTCTGTCACATTCTTAGGCAGTTTCCAATATACTATCGCAGCAACTTTATTAGGATCAATGTATACCCTTATTGTGAATATCATATGTCCTATAAATATAACTTTATCTAACCAAAACTCACATTTATTGAATTTCACATGAAATTGCTTACTTCTTAATATCTCTAACATTAATCTTAAATGCTCCTTATGCTCCTCTTTTGACTTAGAATACACCAGAATGTCATTAATGAACATGATTATGAACTTAACCAACTATTATTTAAAAACTCGGTTCATTTAGTCCATAAATATTGCTGGTGCATCCATTAGTCCAAATGGCATCACCAGGAATTCATAATATCCATACCTTATTTTAAAGGCAGTTTTGGGAACATCTGACTCCTTAATTCTCATTTAGTGATAACCAAACCTCAAATCTATCTTTGAAAACACTACTACTCCTTACATTCGATTAAATAAATTCTTAATTCTTGGTAAAGGATACTTATTCTGAACTGTAAACTTATTCAACTATTTGTAATCAATGTATAATCACAATGATCCATCTTTCTTCTTTACAAACAACACAGGTGCACCCTATAGAGAGAAACTAGGTCGGATAAATCCTTTATCCAATAACTCTTGCAATTAAACCTTCAACTCCCTTAATTTAGCCAGAGCCATCCTATATGGCACTTGCAATATAAGCACTATTCGAGGTAAAAGTTCAATTTTGAATATAATTTCTCTCTCAAATGGCAAATTACGTAATTCCTCTAAAAATACATATTCAAACTCATTCACCACAGGTACTTTCTACAATGATACTCCTTTTTTTCCTTTATTAATACATTCTTCAATGATACTCTTTTTTTCCTTTATTAATCACCAAAGTTAAATAAGCTTCACACCTTTTTCTAAGATATTTCGTTATGGTCATAGCTAAAATGATCTTAGTAGGTGCTTTCCTTCCTTCTCCCATAAAATAAATTATTCCCCCATCCTCTTTCTTAAAAACCACTCGCTTTTCAAAATAATTCACATTTGCTTGGTATCAACTTAACCCATCCATACCAAGTATAATATCGAACTCATTGATCGGTAAAAGGTATGAAATTTCATTTCATTTCATCTTTCCCCTATTCTCACTAAAACATCTTTAAACACTATCCCACAAATCACACTCATTTCTATAGGCATACTCACAACTACAAGTTCTTTCCTATCACATGTCCTAAGTCTATTATGCATGATGAATGTACATGATATGAATGAGAATGTAGCATCAGAATCAATCAATATACAAGCTAACTTATTAAAAATATAAGCCATACCTGTTATCACATCTAGAGCACTCTCAACATCATGCTCTGTCATTATATAAATTCTTACTTATTGCACATTCTCAATTGTATTTAATTTTCCAACAGGTTTTCCTTATGCCTATGGAGTCATTCTACTTGCTTTACTACGCATAGCAGTTGATCTTACTAGATTTGGAAGTCTACTAACTTGGCCATTCCTAGGAGAATTTGATCCTTATACAGATTACTCCTCTAACATATCTTTTATGCACTCACGAGCATAGTGCACTATCTCATTGCACTTAAAACAATGAACTCCACTTCTCCCATAACTTCCCACATGATTTCTTCCATAAAAATTGCACCATAGCATGATATTTCCTCCCATTGGTGCATTTCCAATATAAATAGGTCTAAGTGGTGCCATTGATTATCTCACAGACATTTGGCTTCCTTATGGACTATTACTATCTCCAGTTTTTACATTGCTTCTAAAGTAGGGAGTAAATCTCGACTACCTACTACCATTACCCTTCTAAGGCTGTCTCAATGTTCCTTTTTAGAATTGAGACTTTGCCTAATTAGCAATCTTTATCTCCTTATATAATATTTCTTATTCTATTGCCTTCTCTACCCAACCTCTAAAGATTGTGCCAGTATATAAATTAAACTTTCCTCGAAATAAAACATGCAATCTTTCCTTGAACTTCTTACTTTTCATCTCTTTCATAGGGTATATATTCTTTGCATACTTGTACAAGTTTTCAAACTTGTCAGTATATTCTTTAATAGTTATTAACCTTTGTACCAAATTAATAAAAGATGCCCTCTTTTGCTTTCGATATGTCTTAGTCAAATATTCCTTATTGAACTCCTTAAAAACTTATCAAGTGAAAACTTTTCCATATAAATCTCTCACTCGAGGTAACCACTCATTCGCTTTATTAAAAATTAGGCCACATATATTGTTAGCTTTCTCTTCGGTCAGTTAACTATAGTGTAGTAAAGGCCTTCTTTACAATCTTAACCCATTTATCTACTTGACCAGGGTCTAAAGTTCTATAGAAATCATATGCCCTACATTTCTTAGCATGTTCAATTATATCTCTAAGCTTCTTATACCTTTCTTTCTCAGCCATCATTGTCACCATTGTGTGCACTAAATCAGTAGTGTCTATATGCACCATAGGTAGCACTTGCACATTAGGTAATTTCATCGGTATTATCAATTGTGGTGGTTGACTGTTATTATGTACTCTCCTGTACATTCTTAAAAATTGAGACAGACCTGGCAGGTACATAACTATTTTACCAATTACATGTTTGAGTAATAGGCATTTCATCCTCTTTATTGCCAACTGACACTAATGATGGAGACGATTCTTGCTACTGTGCTCGACTCCTAGTTGACTGATTAGCCTATTCTACTAGCTTAACTGTAACACTCGCTCTTTTAGTACATGTATTTATGATGTATGAATTACTTTTTATACATGTTAGATAATGGACTTTATTTAAGTTTAAAATTGTACTTGAGTTGTAGAGAGGGACTAGATTGTAAGATAAATTTGGAGTGAATTATAACAATTGGAAGTTGTGGGCTATTGTGAATTTATGCCATTTCATTAAGGAGCCAATATGGAATTGTGAGGATATTTATTTATAATTATCTAGTTTTATTATTATTATTATTATTATTATTATTATTATTATTATTATTATTATTATTATTATTATTATTATTATTATTATTTGGTTGATAAATATTACTTAATATATAATTATTAGAGGAAGACTTTAAGGGGCAAAATGTTAGTTTTTGATTGGTTGGTGTTGATATGTATATCTATGTGTATATGGGTAGAGTTGTAGAGATTTTTGAAGAAGAAGAAGAGAGGTTCTTGAAGGGTCTTTGGAGAGTTTTCAATCTTGTTTAAGCTAGCAATTGGAGGCACTAGAAGGTTTTATATTTATTGAAGCTTATTTGGTAAGCTTTTCTTATGTTATTTATTGTTTTAAGTTGAGTTTGGTTATTGTCAAATTCATATATGTTTTTCTCTGTTTTTCAGTCCTCTTCTTTTGGCTATAACTAGAGCTATAGAGCTCTGAATTAAGCGTGGTTGGACTTTTGGAAACTTGAAAGAGTCCTGTACATTTTTTATGTTTTGGGTTTGGACTGATTTTATTGCTAGAAGGGTCAAATAGGGCCGGACATTTTATTACTCATGCTGATACCCTGTTCTACCCGAATAGACTTAAAAATACATAATTAATTCTCTACATATGCTAATTATGTGATTTCCATTGGGAATGAAATTATACCCATATATGTAGATTTTACATGAATTTTATGATTTTAGGAGGTGTCTATAATTCTTAAGAGCATCATGAACTTTATACATCAAACATACCAGCAGTAGTATATAGGTTGATTTGTGAATTTTCTAGTGGGTTGGTTAGATAGTGATATCTAGAGTTATAGAACTCTAAATTTAGCAAGGTTTAATACTATGGAAACTTTAAGGAGTCTTCCATAACTTTTGTGTTTTAACTCTGAGCTAAATTTGTTATTAAGGTTGACTGGCAGGGCTTGATATTTTCTTGCTCTTGCTATTAGCTCTATTTTGCCCAAATTTAATCAAAAATCCATAATTTATTCTATACATGTCTGATTTAAGTAATTCTAGTTGGAATTGGAAGTAGACTCATATTGCTAGCTTTAGTATTATTTTCATGATTTTTGGACATGTGTGTGAATTATTTGGACGTGTAGAACCTTAAGCATGGAGTTGCACTTGGTTGCATTTAAGTGCAAGTGTCTTGGTTGCTACATATATTGATGTTATGTGTAGGCATTGATAAAGATATTGGAGACACTACTTACTAGGGGAGATTTGCTTTTGAAGTAGTTGAAGCTTGTTGGTAAGTAATTATTAACATAATGCTTACATGTAGTAATTTTCAAGTAACTATAGTTATTGAACCATATTGATTTGTATAGGCCATTTAAGTGGAAATAATGATGAGTATATATATATATATATATATGAATATAATGATGAGCATATATAAATATATTGTTGTGAGCAAGCATGATGAATATATATATATATGAATATGTTGTTGTGAGAAAGCATGATGAATATATGTTTATATATATTGTTATGAGACCATTGAATGGTAGATTGAGCAGGTGTAGCGATGGATTATGAATATTAGCACCTATGAGTGTAAGCCACTTGATATGGTATGAATTGATTTTCATTGCTTATGAGAAAGGTGAATTGTGATTCACTATAAGAAAAGGAAATAATGAGAAATGAAAAGGGTGTTGAATTGTGATGATATAATTGTACATACGCATTGTGATATGTTGTGAGAATGATTGAAATACATGCATATGGCATGATGTGAGGAATGTGAGGAATGTGTGTGATAGTGGGACTGAGCCGGGTGGATAGTCTCCACTGGGTATGTGAGATGGGCAAGCTGAGCAGGGTGTATAGCTACGCATAAATGATATGTAGAAGTGAGACTGAGTCGGGTGAATGGTCTCACTAAAATATCCATTTGATAAATATTGAAATGTGTGAGGAATATAGCCAATGAGGCTAAGTGTGAGGTATTTGTGTGAGGAAAGGTCCGCTCGGATACTAACTTGCATAAATATGCATTTTTGCACCATATTATATTATATCTGCATATATGTTGAATGAGAGGATTATATTGGTGGATTGCTTGGAAAATTATGAATTGATGTAATTGTGACATTAACAATTAAGGTTTGGTGTTTGAATATATTTTATGGTATTTGAATGTTGATTTGGAAGGAGATGTGATTGTGGATTATTTAAAGTAGGTGTTGATGTTCATCTATACACATCCACATGTATATGTTATTAAATGTTAATTGTTGTGAAAAATATTGAGTTGTTGAATAGTTGTTAAGTATTTAGAATATTGTGCAATTGGATTTATAGGTTATTGAACATGGCCATATAGTTTTAGACACGGCCGTGTGAGAGAAGTCAATATGTATAAAAGGAATGACCAAGGAGCAGGGTGACTCGGCACACCGTGCCGAGTAGAGTGGGAGTTGGCACGATGTGCCTCTATGCCGACTCAGCATGTCGACATGAGTCGCCATAAGTCTTGGCTTGGCTCGGGGAGGAGTGGCACGACTTGGCACCAAAGGCTGAGTCAGCACCGAAGGCTACTGTCCTGAGTCGACACGCTAGCCCGAGTCGGCATGCTAGCCCAAGTCGGCACGCCCTAATTTTTCACTAAGTTATTTTTTCTGAATTTTTGGACACCGAACTTAATTCCAATACACTCCAGTGATTTTTTTTACATTAGATAAGCTTTATAATTAAGCTATTTCTTTATAGTTGCTGTGAAGCAAGTTAATTCTATATTATTCCTTAATTAGTTCTTGAGGAGAACTATATGTATGTTTATCTTAATAATCGCTTATTGAGTCCAAACTCATTTCTTTACAATTGTGGTTTTCAAGACATAGTTAGCTAGAGTTGAAGTGTGTCCCTATAAAGAGCTCAGGTTAGTCCGAGGAAAGCTTGGCGCAGTCTTTTCCATCCTCATCATCATGGCATTTAAGCATTTTACAATAGAGTACTTATGTATATTTTAATATTTTGTAAATTATATAATAATTATTTTCAATGTACGAAACTAAAATTTTTAATTATATATATACACTTAACTTTTACTATGTTTTTAGCATTGCCATGTTTATGAAGTGTATTGTGAACACAGATATGTAGTACTGGAGGGTGCTACATTAGCTCTATCATTTTAAACATCATGTCCTTTACCTCTACCTCGACCATGACCACGACCTCAACCTCCTAGATGACCATCTCTAATTCTTGCCATCTTCCTGAAATTTAAATTGATATACTTCAATAATTCTTGCCATCTAAACTTAAATCCATTACTAATATCCACCAAGTTTAATATTTCTTAGTGTCCACAGAACCTAATAACTTAGAGCTCTAATACCAATTTAAACTGTAACACCCCACCCCAACGTATCCCACCAGAATGCCCATCCAATGGAACTACAAAAGAGAGAGGCATTACCTAAAGTCTATCTAAAAGGAATCTCTTATTGAGGCTTGCTATTATAATAACATTATCTTAAATACTAAAGAGGAACAGTCATATGAATATAACTCTAAATCATTAACTTGATGGCAAGTGAAATATTATAACATAAGATTATATATATATATATATATATATATATATATATATATATATATATATAAGTATATAGGTGTCTTATCACCTTTAAAATATCATCATACATCAACTATAAGAGTACGAGTTATCATACAAATGAATACAAAATATAATACATAGTAAGCTCTGATAATCCTCTCTCAGACATCGGACCACCATCCGACCATAGGTGCACATCAAGAGCCTGTACCCCTCTAGCCTAGGTCTCAACTCACCACCTAACAAATGTGTAAAATGATTAAAAACAACACCAAAGGTATGGCCCGACATCAAAGAAAAAAGGTAAAAAGATCATCCTGCTCTCACAGCTTAAATCCAGGCAAAGTAAGTTGAACATCAGTAGAGGTCTCATAACAAATCCTGATAGTGATGCATATACTGTCCAGATAATCCTCTCTAATAACTGACATTCAGACTGAAGCCCCTATAAGCTCGATTGTAACTCTAAAAGCTAACTCAGCATCTACATCTTAGCAAATCATATATCTTACCAGTGTATTTGCCTTGGTTACTTTATAGGTTATCGTGGTCCACTACTGATGAGTGTGAAAAATACATGTTTTAAGCACTCTATTTTATTGCATCTTAGACTTATTAGTTGCATTAGTTAGTTAGTTTTTAATTAATTTAGTTAGTCTTTAATTAATTTAGTTAGTTTAGTTATTTTATCTTAATTAGTAGGAATTATTTGTTTTTAGATAATTTCTTTTGTGTTTTGTTTTGTAGGATGCATTTGGATGAAGATTGGATCAATCCTTGAAGTGTGGATAGGCTAAAGGCTCAAGATAAGGAGTTATCTACGTTGGGGATGAGCATGGCCGTGCCTGAGAGTTGATTTTGGCCATGTTATAGGTGGCACGGCCATGCCAAAATCGAGCATGGCCGTGCCACTCACAGAGCTCAGCAAAGGGTTGTTTCTTGCGCAGCCATGCCATTTTCTTGCACACCCATGCCTGACTTATGTGACAGCCCACGAAATGATAATTTTCAGCTGAAGATTAGATGGATAGGGACTTATCTCTTATCTTTTGATTAGATAGAGTTTGAGAGGGATTAGATCACCTTTCTCATTAGGACTTTAGGTCTATAAATAGGACCCTTTCATGTTCATTTAAGGGTTGTTCCTATTTTTCTTTAGATTGTTCTTGTTTTTGGATTCTACTTTAGTTTATTCTAGTTTCTATTTTCAGAATACATTTTCATTTGTTTAGTTTATAGTA
>CATIWO010244594.1:0-24682 GCA_949673435.1 Macaranga tanarius | reverse complement strand
CTTTTTGTTTTTCATTTAAAATCAAGAATAGCAAAGAGACAAGACATTATCATTCTCATATCTTGCTGTTATCGTATAGCCACACGAATTGGAGCTAATTTTTCTATTACCACCAAATTGCTATTATTTTACTTATCATTGAATACTTGGGGGTGTTTGATAACACTACTTAATGCTGAAAATTAATACATTCAGCACTTAATTATTTTAGGTTGGTTTGATAACCCATAATGGGCCCAACTTAAATTATTTAATTAAGTTAAAAAGTACTTAAAATAATAAGTTAAAACTTTTGACTTAAAATATCTACTGAACATATTAAGTTGTTTGGTTTTAATTTTTTTTATTGAATTGACTATTTTGTCATTATTATTTAAAAATTATTATTCACTTATCAATATCACAAGATTAAATAGGTAAAATTGACCACTTTTATGATTTTCAGCACTTATAGTTATCAAACATATTTATTTAATTCAGTACTTAAAAAATTTAATATTTATTATATTCAGCATTTAATTTTCAATTTTATCAAACACCACCTTAGTCTCTTGTTTTGTCATTTGAAAAAAAAACACACACACACCACACTATTGGCTTCCAGAAGAAGAACACTTTTGTCTTTAACAATGTTTCCAACTGCAAAAAAAAAATATGAGATTACTAAGTAAAATTTAGTAATTGTCAAGAAAGTGTGTAATGAAACATGAGGAGAAGATATCTGATTATTTTTAAAGATTTTTTTTTTTTGAAATGAACATGTATAATAACGGGATATATTATAAAAAAAAAGTGTGCAAAAATTAACTGATAACGCTATGGAATGTAGAGATAATAATTTTAAAAATATGGTATAATGTAATGGAGGTTTATTTCCTTTTTCAATATTATATAAATACATTCTAGCTCTATTTAATTATAGAATTTAAAATTTAACTAGATCTAGTAAATTTGTTGCATTAAATTTTTTAATATTAAAAAACTTCAGACAGATTAATAGGCAAAATAGCTACAAATTCAACTTAATCCATCTAAACTTAAATTGATTACAAAGAATTTATAAGTTGATTGGGTTTATTCAAATTATTAGAAGGAATATATCTAAATATTTCTTTTTACCTATTGGCATAAAAATATTATAATGTCTATATTTTTGTGGAGGCATAATTTCTACATTTTTTTCATAAATTTATTAAAGTTTAATAAAATATTATAATTTTGATATAATTTATACTATGTTCAAAACTTTAATTAAAATGCATATTTTTGTTATAACTATAACTAATTAGTTAAATTATAATAATATTTTAATTAAATTATTAAAATAAAAGTATATAAAACATAAATAATATATTTTTACATAAATTTTATAAAAAAAAATTATTAGTACAAATTACCTGTTTTATGAGACGTAGCTTGACAGAGACAGTTAAATGATACACATCCAGCAAAAATATAAACAAATAAAATAACCAAAAAAAAAAATCACAAAACAAAATTTATTATATTCCATTTATAGGTGCCTCAGCGGAATGGATCGGAATTGTGGTGTGTACTTACAATCAAGTTCTTGCTTCGCACCTTCTTCTCCGTTGTCTTCTTTCTTTTACTTTTTTTTTTTTTCTTGACATTCATGAACCAACATCAACAGCAACAGCAACAGCAATGAAACGATTGATGTATATTTATCACTCTCTCTCTCTTCATTCAAATTCCACACTTCGCACACCACACACCCCTTAAGATATTTTCCATTTCTCTTCTTCTTCTTCTTCAGCACCTCACTATCACTTCTTGAGCAAGAATTGCTTTTACTTGTTCTGTTTACATGGCCTCTCTGTTCTTTCTTTAATTCAATTCCGCTTCAGTTCAATTCAATTCATCTCTTTTTGTTATAAAGATTCAATCTTTTACCTCTTTTGCCACATGGGATTGGGTCTAATTTATAGAGCTCCTAATGGAACAAGAATCATCCCACTTAACTTTAATCCAGCAATCTTTCAATACCCGTTATTCCTTTTCAGCTCGGCAAGCTCTTAATGGCTTATCTGAGTGCTTTACCTTAACGGATCCTTACATTTCGGATCACCCGATTATTTTTGCCAGCAATGGGTTCTCAAAAATGTCTGGGTACTCTGAAGATGAAATTATTGGGCGGAACGGGAGGATTTTTCAGGGTCCGAAAACCAACCGGAGGTCCGTTATGGAAATCCGAGAAGCAATTCGTGAAGAGCGAGCTTTGCAGATTAGTTTGCTGAATTATCGTAAGGACGGCACGCCGTTTTGGCTGCTTTTTCATATGACTCCCGTTTTTGATAAGAAAGATGGACGGGTTGTTCATTTCTTAGCGGTTCAGGTTCCGATTATCAAGAGGAGAAACGGGTCGGGTTTGAACGATGGTGGGTCCGGATTGAAAGAGATTGTGTTTGGTTCTTGTAGGAGAGAAGTTTGTTCTGATTCTTTGGTTGAGTTGGGTCGTGTTTTGACTTTGGATTCGGATACTAGAGGTTTGTATATGTTAAGCTTTTACTGAATTAATTTTTTTTTGGGATTAATTAATGAGAGTGTGTATTAATTGCAGGATCAAATATTGAGGAGGTGTGTGAGGCTAGTGAAGCTGATAAAAGAAGAGCAGCAACAGCAATTAATGATATATTGTGTATGTTGACTCGTTATAGTGAGTGTAATGGCGAACTTGTGTCTGCAAAAAGAAGCAGCTCACTTGGAGCAGGGATTATCAGTTCATCTTTAAATATATCTCTTGGTAGAATCAAACAAAGCTTTGTATTGTGAGTTGTTGTTTCAAATTTCCTAATTGGGTTTTTTTTTTTTTTTCAAAAAAATGTCACCTTTACATAATTGCTAAGCTATGTTTGTGTTTTTGTATTTACAGGACGGACCCACATTTGCCAGATATGCCTATAGTTTATGCCAGTGATGCCTTCTTGAAATTGACAGGTTAATTTCATTAATTGGCGTAGATTTATTTGTATAATATGGTTTTGTTATCATATGAACAATGCTATTATCTACCAAACCAAGGCATTTTGTTGTGTTGTTTCTCTAGGGTATGTTAGGCATGAAGTGTTGATGCGCAATTGTAGGTTTTTAAGTGGAGTTGATACAGATAGCTCAGTCATCGAGCAGGTGCATATTTGTTGTTGTTACATTTGTATGGCTTGAAATGGAGGTTTTGTTAATTGAAACCTTGCATTGGTGCTTTTTTTTTTTTTTTTTTTTTTCAGATAAAGAAAAGCATTCAAGCTGAACAAGCATGCACAGTACGTATCTTAAATTACAGGTTGATTCTTTAACTGTTCTTCCAATGTGTTTGTGAGAAACTATGTTCTGTTCAATGGATTTAACTTGTGATCTTTTACTGTCATAATAGGAAGAATAAGACTACATTTTGGAATCTTCTTCACATTTTGCCTGTTCGTAATGCTACTGGCAAGGTATTTCACTATTTCTCATGCATAAACTTTTTCGTCATCTGTCAATCTTTCATACTATTCTTTATTGTTGAACTAATTCATGCTTAATTTGGAGTGGTCAATGACGGCTCTTTATTTCATTTTATGTATTTATTTATTTTTTTGCCAACTTTGTTCCTCATTTCATTTGGCTTCTTGATATGATCACAAACTGGGAGTAAACTACTTTGATGGTAGGTGTCGGAATTCAGATATTATATTGATTTATCATAAATAAACTTGAGAAGATGGAATTGGAATTACTTTATTAAAATTGAAGAAAAACTGTTTATAGGTCATTGGTTTTTTTGGCATAGCAAGGGCCTTAAATCCCAATAGAATTCTTGAGGGGCCTAAGAATTTAGCGAATAGTACTAGAGCAATGCTAGACACGATTACTTTGTGCTGCATGCCTGGTGCTTTTTTCCACTAGCCGGTAATTAGATTTTACTTGGGCTTCTTTTATTTTTTTTGTTCTTTCTGTGTTCTCCACATGCTTCAATTCCTGTTGTTGGTTGTACAATAGATAGAAGGCTATCTGTACTGGCGCTTCTTTTGGTGGGAAGAACTAAGGGAATGGATGGTACTAGCTCATTTTATTTGGGTCATTGGGTTCTATATGTTTATGAAGGCTGTTAATCATTATACTCAGTGAAAGGTGACTTTTGAAAATTGTATTTTCAAGATTTACTGGGAGGTGTTTAATCTCTAGCTAGAGTATGGAGCTTGGTCCTGTGTTTCATTTTGATAGTTATGCTACCTCAAGCTGCAAATAGATGGTTTAAAAAGATTGAACTATGTAAAATGTTGAAATATAATGATAAAAAGTTGCTCTTCTGTTAGTTGGTGGGATCAAAAATTGAGTGGTTGTTTCAATCCCACAATTGCATTATGGGAAGAATCTTTATATTGATATGATCATTTTTCTTGGCCATGTTTCTTCTAGTTACCTATGTTTAGTTGCTTTCAAACATGATTCCCATTCAGCTTATCTCAGTCAACCTTGATTATACATTTGCATCTTCTTTCTTCCATTAATATATCTATAAGGTTCTGTATTTTCTACTGCTTTTTAAATCTCAATATGTTGGTATGCCTACTCTTTTAATTATAACTGTAAGAATACCCATTCCTCACAGGACATCATGTGGTTCATGCTGACTCTGCAGGCTGCAGTACCTCTTAATTACATATTTATTTTGTAGAACCTCTTAATGTAATAAATAGTGTACCAACTTTATCGATTTGTTGTGGCCATTCTTAAAACACTGTGAAAGGAAGAAGATTCCTTCAACTATGATCCATGAAGGTAGAGAACAATGTAGCTTTAATGATTTATGGGTTGCAATTATAGGAACTGTTGATACAAATCATGGTAGGCCTAGTTGTTGATGTCAGCAATTGTATTAATTTTTTCATGATGGCCATCTGGTGTGGCATTGTAACCCATAGCCAATTGTCTATGAAAAATGTCAAACATCCCTATCAAGATTTGGCTGTTTATATGTGGGGTTCCATGGTCCCCTTTTTTCTGCTTAGTTTTTTAGCAAGCAGCGTAGAGTGGTAAGGCTATTCTCCTACTATGTTGATAGAGTTAGAACACTTCATTAATTTATCAATGAGGACAGTTGATAGTTCTTAGTCATTGGAAATATGGAAGAACAATGTTGGGAACGCCCTTCTTCTCAAATTCTTACTTTCTTGTTGCCCGATAATATTTGAAGAATTTTATTCATTGTGAATTAAGAGTTGTTCATTAATTATGGGTTGTCATTTTTCATGAGGATTTCTTTTCTTTTGTTGTTTTGTTTTCCTACAGTAACAGTTTTTCTTTGTTCCTAGTTACAGGCAATACAATCTTTAGCACTAAGTTTACACATATGCTGTTCTAGGAGCAACATTGTTGTAGGAATGCTGGTTAACAAGTTTAATGCTACTAATTTTAGGGTTGCTTGTTTTGTTTCCTTATCAGGGTTGTGGTTCCATAACTGTAATAAGCTTTTTGAATGACTTCTGATCATATTATTTATTGAATTGGGAATGTGGACTGTGTAGTTGAAATTTTAAATGTTTAGCTGCAATATATTAGGTACTAGGCATTTGATCTTTAGAGGACGAAAACAACATGCCATAGCTTTATTCAATTCTTTTTCCTCACTTTTTCAGATAGCATACTTCGTGGGTGTTCAAATAGAAGAAGGGAGCAAGAGCCCCGAAAGGCATGGATTGAACCCCGATACGAGGCAGCTCAGTTGTGTAGGTGCAGTGAGGGTAGCTGTAAGGAGTTCATCAATCGGTGCCAGCTCCTCCAAATCATAGAATATGCCCTTCAATAATGTATATCCTTTGCTGCATGTTACTGATTTCCAAATGATATAACACATGCCTAAAACTCCACTGAGCTTCACTGTGCAAGTTAATCTTGCCATGTAAAGGTTGAAAGTGGAGGGAAAAGAAAAGAAAAAAACTTGTTCCCCTGATATACTTGTTACATTCACATTGTTCATATACAAAAATATTTTCAAAGAGTCCCGTGCGTTTTCAGCTCTTAGGAGACATGAGCTAGCTGTTGGATAAAGGCTTAGGCTTAGATTGTCTATGGAAGCTGCTTGATAGAAATTGTTTCAGATAGCCAAGTACCGTGGATGAGACAAAAATGGAACATTTCTAGTCTTTGCTAATATGTTTTCTTTTGTTTTTTTTTTTTTAAAAAAAAAGTTTCAAGTTTGGTTTGCATATATGTATCAAAGTGAGAAAAGTGGATAAGACTTGGGTGAGAATCTGAAAAAATGTGATATTTGTTTGGTAAACACCAGATTAAATAAATAAAATGAATACGTAAGATTTCATCGACCATATAAATATAAAAAGCCATCATTATACACCCAGCAAATGAGCCAACCCCAACTCTGTCCGCCCACATATAAAAACCTTCAGATCAAGATGCTGCTCAAGCTGTTTGAAGCATTTTCGGCCTCATCTACAGTACTTAGCTAACTATCTTTAATTCAGCAAAGAAACAAGAAACCAACTACTGCAGCTTCAAGAATGGCGATAATAATCAAGAACCAATCTTTTATCACAATCTTTACACTTCTTTTCGCTTTCTTTACACTCTCAACATCACAAAACTTCCCTTACCTGGACCAGTCCTACTTCTCCATGATAAGAACACCAGCAGGAGGAAGCGTAGGCAGATGGGTTCTTCTCCAAGAAAGTATAGGCATATCAGCCATGCACATGCAAGTCCTCAAGAACAACAAAGTCATCATCTTCGACCGCACAGATTTTGGCCACTCTAACATCTCTCTCCCATACGGCAAATGCCGCTTCAACGACGAAGCCTTGCAGCTCGACTGCACCGCCCACTCCGTCCTCTACGACATTGCTTCCAACACATTCCGCCCACTCATGATCTCAACCAACACCTGGTGCTCTTCCGGCTCCGTAAATTCCAACGGCGTTCTTGTACAAACCGGCGGCGATGGAAAAGGCGAGCGTGTCGTCCGTACATTCACGCCATGCAATGACGATTCTTGCGACTGGGTTGAGCTTAATAACAACAGTACCGGTCTTCCTCTGTTGAACAACAGAAGATGGTACTCCAGTGACCAGATACTACCCGACGGCAGGATCATAATTGTCGGTGGCAGAAGGGTTTTCACGTACGAATTCTACCCTAAGCTCAATTCTTTAATTAAAGATAACATGACGTTGCCTTTCTTGATCAAGACCAGAGACCCATTAGAAGAAAACAATCTGTACCCGTTTTTACACCTTCTTCCCGACGGCAATCTTTTCATTTTCGCTAATAACCGATCAATCTTGTTCGATTATTCAAGAAACTACGTTATCAAAGAGTTCCCTGTTCTGCCCGGCGGCTCAAGAAACTTCCCATGCACTGGCTCCTCCGTTTTGCTTCCTCTCCGGTTAGACCGCGGCCAGGCCCCACCTGAAGCGGAGGTGATGGTCTGTGGTGGGTCCCAGCCTGGCGCTTATATTAAAGCTAATTTTGAGAATGCTTACGTGGAAGCATCAAGAACATGTGGTAGGTTAAAAGTTACAGACCCGAATGCTCAATGGGTCGTGGAGTTCATGCCCACGCCCCGAATCATGAACGATTTGTTACTTTTGCCCACTGGTGATGTCCTCATCATCAACGGCGCTGCTAACGGCAGTGCGGGTTGGAATGACGCCGTTAACCCGGTTTTCCATCCGGTTCTTTACTTAACTGAAGCAGAACCGGGTCAGAATTTTGTGGTTTTGAACCCGACGAGCATTGCAAGAATGTACCACTCAACAGCTGCATTATTGCCAGATGGCAGGATATTAGTGGGCGGAAGCAATCCACATCCTACGTACAACTTCACAGCGTACCCGTACCCAACAGAACTGAGTCTGGAGGCGTTTTACCCGCCCTATCTAGACCCGATTGACGGTCCAGTGAAGCCGTCAATTTTAACGGTGGAGACGAGGGACGGAACGGTGTCGTATAAGGGGATGTTTGCTGTGACGTTTGTGGTGACGCTGTACCGTGAGGATGCGGGGATAAGAGTGGAGCTGATGACGGCGGCGTTTAACACGCACTCGTATGGGATGAATCAGAGGATGGTGGTGCTTGAAGTGGTGAGCGTGTGGAGGCTGTCTGAGTTTGCGCACAAAGTGAGCGTTGTTGGGCCCAGCAATGAGAAGGTGGCGCCACCTGGCTATTATATGCTTTTTTTGGTCCATGCTGGCATTCCGAGCCATGCTGTTTGGGTTAAGGTACAGTGATTTGTTGATCGGTGATACATTAGCTATTCTCAGGATTATTATGTGCAGTTCTAAATGACCATGTTGTTGTATTCAGTTTTAGTTCTTTTTTTTTTTTTCTTGGATGTGTCATGACATTGTAAAGCAGCGAATAGAATACTGAAAAATTAATAGATGTAAATTTTTTTTTGACAATTGATATGCTTATCAAAACTACCACACCCACCAAATGATGAAGCCTGTTCAATCAAAAAGTGGAGATGCGGGGTATCGATCCCCGTGCCTCTCGCATGCTAAGCGAGCGCTCTACCATCTGAGCTACATCCCCATATTACAGGGCGTCAATTTATGCGATAGAAAAAGCCACAATCAATTTTCCTGAACAAAATAAATTGGATGGTTTCACTGTGTT
The DNA here is from genome assembly GCA_949673435.1 of Macaranga tanarius. NCBI lineage: Eukaryota > Viridiplantae > Streptophyta > Magnoliopsida > Malpighiales > Euphorbiaceae > Macaranga > Macaranga tanarius. Next base: position 16,045 of record CATIWO010244594.1, on the reverse strand, counting down.
ACAACAGAAACATTGATCGCTAAAACATACAGATATAGTCTAAATCCATGCTCTGCACCCATGATCCATCTCCCCTCCTATGTATTGGCTGGCAGTAAAGATCCAGCAATCAGTCCTGTCCTGTATACATGCATCTATATGTATAAGCCCCAAAAGGGTTTCTTTGCTCTTGTTCAGATTCTTAACCACAACCACATCAATTGGTATAAACAGGACACTGCATCCATTCATTCTTCTATATCTATATAAAAGTACGATTTGCTAGTTAGCGGCTCTTGTTGATCTGTACTTATACCAGTTTGCCCAGAAAAGGTAATGCAAGAAATTCACTGCACTTAGCACACACATCAGCCAGTAGAATCTTTCAAGGTGATAGTGATTTATGTTGCTGCCAGAGAGCCATGGACTGTGCTTGCCTTTACTTGTTACGTTGTTTACTATTGATACAATCACTGAGCTTAGGTAGTACCCCATTGCTAAAGATGCCCAAGAAAGAGAAGTAGCCAATGATCTCATGCTTGTTGGTGCTTCTGTGAAGAAAAATTCCAACAGCCCCGCCAATGTGAAAAGATCTGCTGATCCCAGGAATAGGTACTGAAATGCTACCCAAAAGAATGTGATTGGCAATGGTTTATTCGAGTCAAGTAGCCCTGCATTCGTAGCAACTCTTTTCCGCTTGATTTCCACCAGAGCTGCAGTCCCCATTGCTACTATAGAAAGAACTAAACCAATGCCTATTCTTTGCAAATGAGTGATGCCCATTTCAGATTTGGTTACTTTTCTAGCAAATGGAATGATGAAATGGTCATATATTGGTGCTAGGATCATGATGAAAACTACAGGAAAAATGGGAAGAGATGCTGGGGGCACTTTCAATGAACCGAGCTTCGTGTCCATTGTGGCAGCTTGCTGTACAGAAAATGTTGAGAGCTGAGCTAGGCAGCAATTCAGCATTATGGTGCAAGCAAATATTGGAAGGACTTTTAACACTATCTTCACTTCTTCTACTTGTTGTACTGTGCATTCTAGTGCAGAGTGAACTGGCATCTTCACCACTGCTCTGTTGAGGCAGCTGAAGCTCTTTGTAACAGTTTCAGTGGATGCCGTTTCTTTGGAGTTTTTTTTTGACCCCTCACTTGCTTGGTTTGCATTGAAGGGGCTCGCTGTCAAGTTTGCTACGGCATTGCTCGGACTTCTGCTCATGCAAGTGTTAATTGCAGCAGCAACCAAAACCTGTTGAACCAAAACGATCATAAACAAAATTAGCACACTCAGTGACCATAAAACTGCAGTAGCATGCTAGTCAAGTGCCTATCTCGTAAAGCAAGAAAATGGAGGAGGTAGATTGTAGGAAGTGGCAAACCTTGAAAATGGTAGTAAGAGGACTTCCGGAAGGTATTTTATTCCTGTAAGTAGTTGTGCCAAAAAGGAAGATAAAGATCGACAAAAAGATTGCAATGGTAGAGATACCAAAGCCCCATTCCCACCCTTTATTGTCTTCAATCCAAACAACAAAAGTGACTGCAATAAGGCCTCCACAGGAGAGACAGAAGACAAAGTAATTGAAGAAGGTTGATCTTTGTTTCCTCCCTTGTGGTGAGCTTTCATCAAACTGTTCTGCCCCATGTGCCGGCAGAGAACCCTTTATCCCTCCAACACCAAGTGCCACCAGATACAGACCTATAAACAACATTGCAGCTTTTGAACCACCTACTTCCTGGCATGGAATGTTGGGGTCTCCCGGGTTGCATTCTGGCGGCTTTAGTGAAGGTGACCGAGCTTGTACTGTGAGTATCACCAAGCCCTGTTGCAATCATTACGTAAACTTAGCTGTTTTAAGCATGTTCTCAATAACTCAACTTCAACAAAGAGTCGTGTACTGAAATTTTTAAAAGAGCCCATCTCAAACTACATGTGGGCTGAAATCTTTCAGCTACCTGAACCCATTTTATGTCTCTTTCCCATTTTGACCATTCAATAATCAAATATCGGACAATATATTTCACAGCCGGAAAACAGGAACACCCTATCAGAAAGTCTGAGTGCGACCAAGTCCAACAGTTGGCTAATATATATAGCCAACATGAGGGTCCCTGAGCACGTGTTGGATGCCCACTTAAGCTCTTGGACATGTATTGCTTAGAAAGGGACTATTTGATAGGAAATGTCACATATAAGAACAAAAAATATAGTTGACTTCCAAGAAAAATACAATGCACAATAACACTCACGAAATCGATTTTTCTTATATATTTTGAGTGCATTATATTCTACGGCGTATCTGGAGATATAATTATAAATAGATATGTGATTATATGAATGAATGTACTTATTAATTTTTGTTATTAAACAGATACAAGGCGCTTATATTTTAAACATCAAACAGATAATTAGTAAACATGTCATTTCCCTCTAAGATTGCATTTCACCCTCAGATAAATTAATGGGTCCTGTTACGTGGATTCTCTGCAGCTTATTCCTTTGTACGAAGGGCAGAGTGTTATAAATTTTTCTAGATTCGCCTAATAATCCATTGTTTTATGTGGTTTTTTGTTATTGGCCACATAGAATAAGTTCTGTAGTTGACTCGCTTTCTTTTCTTTAAAGACAAACTCGACTTGGAAGCTTAGTGACTTCAATGGCCAAATAACATACACTACAAATTACACTACACGATGTTGATGAGTGCATATGAAAGAATGATAAGGAATAAAATAAGAAGGAAATCTTTATCCACACAATGGTTAGCCAAGGGGAGGGCCATATCTAACACACAGAGACCACATTTGATGCATCATTAAACGGAGAGAGGTACGCGTGGCAAGCAAAAACAAAGTCATAGGAGACGTCTGTCACGAAATAGTGGGAGTGACCCGGTGAGCACACAGGTTAATTGTCAGTGGGTATATATTGGGTAGTGGGTAGGGACAATATTATTGTTAGAGAAGCAAAAGGGACAATTTTAGATATTGAAAGAAAATGATAAGAGAAAAAGAGAAGTTTCAATATATATATTTGTCTCATGCACTACAAAGAAAAGAAATAAATAAAAGTAAAACACACACACAGTAGACATACAATGGGGGGGTCCTTAAGCATTGTCCCTAATTGATACGTTGCATGAGTTATTTTTTAGCCTATTTTAAGTCCATGGCAAAGTGGGCATGGCTAAGTTCGTGTTCTCATATATTTTTATATGGTGAAAAGATTTTCACTTTATTTATCAATATATTTTTTTTGACCTATGTACAATGTGGGGGAAATGGGACTCAATCATGAGTTATTTAAACATCTTTGCGGGGGACATAGGACTCAATCATGAGTTATTTAAATATCTTTGGAACACTTTGATCATTATTAAGTCAGGACTCATAGTTGTTGTCATATTTATAATTAATCATTTATGTAAAAATATTTTTACAGATTTTAGTTCCTAGTTACACAACTATGAGCTTTGAGATAGTTTATTTCTTTAAAGTTGAAAATTAATTTATAATATTTCATAGAATAATTAGTTCATTAGCATGATACAATTAATACTAGCTACTCATTGACCTTTTTTTTTTGTTTGTTTCTCTAAATTATTAAATCCAACTCATATTATTTTCTGATTAGGATAAAATTTAGAATAAATTTATTGTTGCATACGAACAAAATAAATTGTTTTTTTTATTTTTTATAGTATAATTATTACGTTTGAATATCAGACTTTTTGTATTTTGTGATTATATAATGTAAGGAAGACTCATGAATTAAATAGAACTATATAATAAATTAATAAGCAATACATATGACTTTTGACAATATTTATCAACAGCTAGCACAGGGGAGTTGGGGATATGGTTATCTTTAGAAAAAAAGTTGAAGTGTCTCCATTGTTTGGGGGTTGAAATTAAGCAGAAGATTGAGCAAGTTGCTGCAAAAGTGCAAGAGCTAATATTACGCAGGAGGCCAGCAGCACGCCCAAACATTGGCGGTGCCTTGTGAACTGTGCCTCTGTTAGCTGCAATTCTGCTCCTACCCTTAATATATAATAAGTGTTGTTGTTGTTTTTTAAAAAAATTGATAAATAGAATTTTGATTTTATCAATAAAAACGAAACAGACAAAAAGAAATTATGACTCTTTTATCTTCTTTGGCAACAAGTAAATTAATTAAACCTTACGAAATTCAGACATTGAATTTGGGTGTGGAAGTGAAAAATGAAAATAAGAGAAGGACTTGCCAGAAATTCGATGGTAGCACTTATCAGGTAGATGCGATAAGTAGTGAAAAAGGCATCAGAAAGAAAACCACCAAGAAGGGCTAAAAGGAAAGCAGTGCCCATGAAATTCGTGACATTATTGGCGGATTTTGATGGAGATAAGTGCATGTATTCTGATAAATATATCACCAAGTTGCTTGCATTTGCCAGATATGCCAGGTTCTCCATTATCTCCACAACTGCATGCCCATATATACCACATCATTCATTTTTTTTTTCCTTTTACACATTAGTATTTATGTTCACAAAACAAAACAAAACAAAACCATAACAATCAATGAACATGTATGTATACATACCCAACACAAAGGAGGCAGCAACCATGCCACCATGTTTCCCTTTGAGTGCAGCTCTATTCCTCCAGTCAACATACCCTTCCCATCTACTCACCTCCTGTTGTTCTTCATGCTCCTGAATACATATATATATATATATAAACATATGGTAAGTGATCAAGAGAAGCAAATTTTTGGAGTCCATTAATAGTGATCACAAGAAGCAGCAAAAAGAGAAAAAAAAAAAAAGAAAGAAAGAAGAAAGAATTATGGAGAGGAGTTAACCCACCATTTTTCACAACCAGCTAGCTCTTCCTAAATCTCTCCCTTTCTTTAAGAATTAAGAGAGTTGTTGAGAGTAGAGGGAGAGGGAGAGGGAGAGGGAGATGAAGGGTATTGGGAAGTTTGGGTGTGAGAAAGAGAGGAAAAGAAGAGTGGAGTTAAAGGAAGAGTGATGACTGGTTGAGGATTTAAAAGGCTGAGGCAAAACAAACAAATAAAGTTTATGGACCCATTTGAATATGACTTATTTTCATCCTTTCCCTTTTGTGTACTTAGGATTTCTTCTTTTTTCTTTTTTTAATTTTTTCATTCAATTTTTTTTGAACCAGTAAAAAAAATTTCCAAGAGGTTTATAAGCATATATTTTAAATATTTTATACTCAATTAATAAAAATAAAAGTTTTGTACGTTATAAATTTAATTATTGAAATAGATAATTTATTTTTCTATTGCCTAAAATGAGGTTCATAAGTAGTGATAGATTTTTTTTAAACTTCATAAAGAAGTTTTACTTCAGCAATGATCAGAAATTGAAGATATATTAGAAACCCATTAGAAAATGACTTATTTCATCCTTTCTTTGGCCATTTTTTCTTTGTGCACTTAGGATTTTTTCTCTTTTTTATTGAATTTGTTTCCTTTTAATTTTTTTTTTCTTTCAAATGAGGGAAAAGAATGTTGAAATGGATTTTTTTTATTGCCTGTGAAGAGGATCTGTTGATTTATCCATAAGTGGTGAGGAACAGCTTTTTTTTTTTTTTTTTTAACTTAAAAACAGATATTGATTTCTATCATGCTTAAAAATAAAGAAAGGTCATAAGCCCCTTAGAAAATAATGTAATTTGATTCTATCTTTGACCCTTTTTTTTTTATTGAATTCGAATGAAAAAAAAAGCTCCAAATTCGAAATTTTTTCTATTGTCTATAAATAAGTATACGAAAATAGCGTAGTTAGAAATTTAAGTCATATTTTTAACTTTTTAATAATAAAAAAAATTATCATTTATCTTCAATCATCCATACTAATTAACAGCGGATTCACTTTTATTAAAAATAATATATTTGTAAGCATACATGCATATGTATTAATTATAATTGAAAAAATTAGAAAGGGCCAAATATATATTGTATAAAAACAGTAGAGTTTTTTGCATAAAAAATATAAGAGTTAATGTTCAAAAAAATATAGGAGTAGAAAAAATAAATAAAAGAATAAAATCTATATCACTGATTATTTATATTTATAATATAATACTTTTTCTGTCCATTTTCATATATATATATATATATATTAAGACATGTGGAGCAGTGAGGATTCCAAATTCCAATTACTGAATGTGAAGATGTTAAAAGATTTGGGAAGGTTCTACTTAAAGATCTGTTTGGTTAATAAAGACTAATAGACCTATTTCACAAAAGAAGCCTAAAGAATGAGATTGAAGCACTAAGTTTTTTATGTCAAAAGAGCACAAATAAAAGATGATATGAGTAACCTTTTTTTTTCTCCACATTGTTTGACCCATAATACATGTAAGCTATGATATTTGTAATTTTTATATTTTCATATGAAAAAAAGGTTGTTGATGCCTCATGAGTCATGACCTTCCTTAAATATAGTATGATACCTTCCATTTGATGGGCACTCGTAAAAAAAGGAACCCATCTTTTTATTTATTTATTTTCTTGGTCTTCTGTTGCAATACTACTACTCCATTATTTTACATTATCAGTTAAATTTAATCACAACAAACAAACAAACATGAACAAAATTGTATTATAATTCTTAGCACATGTGTGACAGCATTTATTCTTTAAATGATCTTTGACCTATCAATTTTTATTTAAAAAAAAACGAAGTCTTCAGTTATCAACTAGGGTGCTCATCATGTGGCGGATTATGATGTAACATATCAAATCCTTCAATGTAGTGATTAAGCGGTTTATTTATTTTAATCATTTAAATCTAATTTTTGAAATTAGCAATGATATTAAATTTTTTTAATACAATATATTAAAGTGAAAAATATGCTCTTAAAAAGTAATATTAATTAACATATAAAAGAAGAATAATAATATTGTTCAATAAAAATATATAGAAGAAGAATAATAACAAGGACAATTTTTTCCTCCTATCCATGTAGAAAGAATTCTTCATACCTAATGAGGTGTCAGCTTTTTAAACATTTAATAACTAATGAAAAAAGAGTTTTAACTTTTGAAAATCTCTTAGAAAAACACAAATCATTAAAATGTTGTTAAGTATAAAATTATATGAATAATTTTTAAGTATGAATATGTAAATAATACAATTTTTATTGAAGTGTTAGGTCTAAAATTAAAAAAAAAATGTATTAAACCTCAAATTGAAAAATTAAAAAAATAATTTTGACAAAAAAGATTGTGATTTATTAAAAAAAAATCTTTGATTTAAAAAAAATCAAACAATGTTGTTTGTTTTTTTTTTTTAAGTACAATTTTATTTATTTGTTAATGCATAAAAATTGTTTAATTGCTTTATTTGATTGTTAGTGTTTTAAAATGTTTTTATCTTTTTGTGTTTTTCTAACTCTTATAGAAAAATTTTAAAGAGTTAAAAAAAATTTATTTCATTAAATGATAATTTAATAATAAGCTGACATCTTATCAGATAAGTTTAGTAAGCTGACATAAGATAGTACATGGGTAGAAGAAAAAAATTGTCCTAATAATAAAATGTTAGCCTCTACCATGAAGAAAAAAGGCATCGCAATATTGAATCTAAGTTGCATAAAAGAAAGGGGTTTGCAAATTCAATATCTGCAAGAAGAGTAGAAGACTCCTGAAGAAAGAAGCATAAAGCTGGGTGGTCAAATTTTAGCTTTTGGACACACCCACTATATATCCCTATTAACCAAGCCAATAATATTTAGAATATTGAAGAAGCTAGCTAAGCCAATACCTAATTATATGCCTATAAAATTGAAAGCTTTGTACTTCCTTGAGAGGATGGAATTTTAAACTTTATATTTAATTTAAACCCTTTTTAGGGTTTGTTTCAATTTGTGACATATATGTTACCACTTTCATTGAATTGATTTGGTAATTTTATTATAGTGCGCAAAGATTTTTAGATGGGTTGTGGCATTATGAATTAAAAGTACCTAATTGATTTAACGAAGTTTACATGTAAAATAAAATAAATGTTAATATTAAGACCTACCAAAAATATAATCTTTTCTTGTTATACCAAAATTCATATATGGTCAAGTCAATTTGCATTACATATTAAAATTTACATGTTGCACACAAAAGTGGTCAGGAGTCAATTTATATGATACATATGTTGCATGACATATGCTTCATTTCAACTTCATAAAAATCTTGCTTTTATATATATATATATATATATATGACCTCGCAAGATTTTTTTTGAACAAGGTCTATATTTCAGAATTTGATACGGGATTCAGTATTATTAGAACGGGGAAGGGGACAATTAGCAGTTAGTTGTTAGTATATTTTGAAAACTATTTTTGTGAGTCACCACTAAAGTGGGATCTCATATGGAGGAAAAAAATTAAACTCAATAACTCTCACTCCCAAGAGTAAAGGCTCAATAGCTAGGCCTTTAAGTGTGCCTCAAATATTGTTAGGAGAATTCAACTGTTTCACATGTGAACCAACATTTTTCTGTTCAGTGGACCAAACTATGTTTCAAAACATATGTATGTATACATAAAATAAAATTGACATTCACATGGCCACATGGGTATCAAGGGTTGTTACGGATTGGATATATGTGAACGGAGTGTTATGTACGTACTATTGCCGCATTTTTTTGGTTAATACATTGAGAGTATTTAGGAATTAATATATTGGCCTAATACATTTATTGGTACCTGAACTTGGCAAAATTTTGTGAATTTGATTCCTTAACTCATAAATTGTCCATTTAGACACCTTAATTTGGTATATAAAAATAAGACTTATAAACACTTTCAGCACTATTTGAGACAATATATTTATGTAACTTGAAATGAAACAATTTAAATACATAAACTAGATTAAAACTATTTATAAGTCATACTTTTAGCAATTTTAGTGTCAAAATAGTTAATGTGTAATTTAAGGGGGCAATTTGTCAACATATGTCAAGTTTAAAAGGCTACATAAGTATTAAATCTAATATCTTTTAAGATGTTAGTACTCAATTATTTATTTATAATATTTAAAATATAGTTTCCATAGTCGCATACTGAATTTAAAAAAAAAAAAAAATTTTAAAATATCAACTTAATTTAAAAATTGAATTTAAAGGACTACATAATAAAAAGATGGATAATCTTTTCCTTTTAAATTAATTAAAAATTAATTTCATAAAGTAATAACAACATAATTTAAATACTGCATTACATAATAACTTTGTAGAGAAATTGCAAGTAGAGTATTTTTGACAAATAAATTCTTTGAATTGTTTTGATTAAATTTAAGTTGAAAAAGAGTGATTTAAAGAAAATTTGTATCAAGAGTTTTGACCAAAATGAGAAAACAATTTGGTAAGAATTTTCAACAAAAAAATAGGCTAACTTCTTGATTAGAGTAGTACCCGTGAGTAAAAAATAATACATGAATTTATAGCAAAAACTACATTAAAAGCATCGGTAGAGTCAATAACACATGAAAATTTGAAGAAAATAGAGTACGGTTGCGGGTCTCAATCGGCTTCCTTGTTCAACTCATCCTCACTCACAGTCACACCTCCTACTCCTGCATGCATATGTCACTACAACATAAGCATGATTGTATACATTATAATCATCAATAATTATATTTTTATTAGAACAATTTTTAATTAATTTAATTTAATTCGAACATTATTATTATAATCACAGTAAAAGCCTCCAAAATGCATCTTCCCACATTAATTTGTTTATAAATATACGTTCAAATAAGACAAATTTATTTGATGGTCGATGGTGTGTGTGTATATATATCTTTTGTGGATTTTATCGATTAGATACACTTACGTAAGTTGAATAGTATACTGTATTATACAAAAAATCGATGATGATATAAATAGAATCTATTAAATGCTTCTTCATTTGTATAACTTAATAATTTGAAAGATCATTTTGGAACGTAGTACAAGATTCATGCACATAGTATTAAATGCATTACAATAAGTCAATAAGTAACACAAATTTCTAATTTAGACTAACTCCCAAATATTTCCAACTGATATATATATATATACTTTCGATATTTAATTAATAGTTATAAAAGTTGTTCTCAAAAAAAATTAATAGTTATAAAAGTTTTAACTATTTTAGAGTTCAACTCAAACCACCTACAAGAGAAGTAATACTCTTCCAATATCTATTTTCTTTATACATAAAATTCGAATTCAAAACCTTATTTAAGAGAATTCAATCTCAATGGTTAGATAAAAATCTATCATTAATATATATATCCTAAATTTTACTTATTTTTAACAATACATATTTATTTTTATTACCTTTATTATATTTTACCATGATTTTATCCAAATTTAAATTAGTGTGCTGAGACTGAAACTGAGACTGATACTTGCTAATGTAAAAATTAGTAAAAGAAAATATTAATTTTTACTTTAGTATTATATTCTCTTTTTTAATTTATAACAAAATGACCTATCAATTTTAGCAATTTCATATGAGCAAGTCAATTTACATATAAATATGCTATATTACTACTGTTACATTCCAATTTAAGCTCAAAATAAACTTACTACAAAAATTAAAAATATAAAAATATATTGATGAAAATGGATGAAGTTATGGGTGAAAATAAACATCATGCATGCCAAAAATTCTCTCAAGGAATAGATGATGAACAAGTATACATATACTTCTTTGACTTCAAATTTGGCTGCAGAAGATAAAATTAATACATGCATGCATATATAGAAATGCACAGAACTTTGGCTACTAAAAGTCTTTTCAAATATAATTAACACAACGATCATCTACCAACTATATACAAAGAAGATGACAATAACTTGTGAATTGAAATTAAAATATGAATACATTAATTAAGATTAAGGGCCAAATCTATCTTTTGGACATATGTAAAACCAGTAAGATAGGGATAGGATTTTTTATGGAATTTGGATTTAGAAGTGACAAATGTACAATAACACATGATACAAAGTTTGGTAATGGAATTTTATAATATAAAAAAATTAGGCCATAAATTGATTAATTAATTAATCTGTCTATGGTTGTATATATGATAAAACGCAGTATTATTACAACAATACAAAAGTTGGTATCCGTTAAATTGAAATTACGTAAAATATTATTTAATCAATAACTCTATTAATTGTGTAAATCGGTCTCTTTTATATATATATAACAATCCTTATTATTTTAATATTAATTTGAATCTTATAAATATTTATTTTGATAAAAAAAATTAAATATTATAACTTATCATAAAAAAACCCGATAAAAGCCCCAATAAATGAGATCACATAAAATAAAAATAACGAATTTTATTAAAAAGATTAATAACTTTTTTACACGAGTATAAAGAAAATAAACAAAAAGTGAAGTGGAGAATATATAAATATATATGCATGAACTAATACGTCTTTTTTTTTTTTTTTTGACTAATTTCTTATTTGAAAAAAAAAGAGAGAGAGAGATTAGAGAATAAGTAAAAGTAGTGCACACTAAATATTACTATTGAGTAATGGAAGTAATATTATATACCAAAAGTGAGATTATTGCTAGATATTTATTTTCTTTACATTGATCACGTGCTCACAAATGTATTGGTAATATAGAATATTTGATTGCAAATGCAAGTTGATGAGAGGAGCATCTTAACTAGAATCATCATCATCTTGTATATATATATATATATATATATATATATATATATATTGGAAATCAAAATTTTCTTGAGATTCTTGAAAGACAAGACACAAATACAACCCAAAATTTAAACCAGTTACTCACAAACAAAGATTGACAACTGAAAATTAATTAACATGCAGTAGTATCTTTTCAGCTTTACACAAAAATGATAAAAAAGAGATGCTAAAGCTAAGGATAAGAATATATATTTTTAAGCAGCAATACTACTCAACTCATGTATGCCCATATAGCCCACAGATATTCTTCCACTATAATGGAGAATTCATGTATGTTCATCAATCAACTTTGTCTTATAAATTAAAGAAAGGAATCAAACATATATTTGTGTGTGTGTGGCTTATACACAATAACAAGTTACTTTTCAGTTCAAGTAGAAATTAAAAGGTAATGTACAAATAAAAAGTGAAAATGAAGCTAAGGTGCAAAATCAATAATAGCAGCATGAAAAGATATTCTTTATTCCTTGGGATATAAAAAGAATTAACTATGGCATCATCTTTTGCTTAGCTAACAAAATTATCCATTGCATGCCCTATACCTTCTAGAGTGTATATATATGTTTTTAACTTTATTTATACCCTCTGGATTCTTTCACTCTTACTAGATCTCTTTTTATTTCTACATTTCAATAGAATTCGTAAAGTGTATAACTTAGAAGTGCTATTATTATTATTATTATTATTTTGAGAAAAAGAAGTTCTAAATTTAAATATTTATTAGATGAATTTTAAAAGAATTTAAGTTGAAATATGAATAGAACTTCAAATGATTCATCAAATTTTATTAAATTAGCTTCTTATTTAAAAATTAATTAATTATTAATAGATAAAGAGATACATGCAAGTTGCATTAGAGGCAGTTAGAATATCAACTCTTTAATTGTCTAATTAAAAAGAAAAAACTAATTTGGTGCCATGTGTTAGGTGAAAAATTGGTGGAGAAAACCTTGAAATTTTCATTAATTATGTAACATCAAGAAAGGTTTTATTATAAATCTGACTTAGGATATAATTTTTTTTAACAACTTAAATAACTAGTTAAGTACTAGGGAAGGGCCATCTTTAATTTTATAGTCATATGCACTACTATCAAAGTAAATAATTCAAAAGAAAAGAGAAATTTGATCTATGAATTGCGTCCTAATTTCCATGGATGTTAGTTTAGTTATATATCATTTAATTATATGGTTTCTATAGATGCTAGTGATTAATTAAGCTACAAGATTGTTAATTAAACTTCAATTTAATTTCTAGTCATGCATGGTTATAAAAAAAATAATAAAAAAAAAAAAGTTCAAATCAAGATTGTTGGAAAGTAAGGCGTGCAAGCATGTAGTTTTACTTTACTCAAGCAAATGATATGTTAAATTAATTAAATTCTCTATCTGAGACTTTCAACTATTGACTTTGAGTAACATACCTACGTGTATGCTTATCTTTCTTTTATTTTCGTTCTGGCTGCATATATATATTTTATCATAAAAATTATATATATATATGTATAATAATATGCAATATCTGGTTACACGGGTTAGTTTTATATATATATGTGTGTGTGTGTGATAAAAGGAAAAGAAGGTGAGGAGCTTTAGAATTGTTGAATTTGAAGGAAGAAATAACTTTCAATGTTGTTTTCATGAATGGAACTACATGAGAAACATGAGTGGCTTTATTCTTTATTATTTATCCAATATAATATTATTGTAGTTCAAATGCCGTTTGAAAATGGGTACACAACCATAAACACATGTAAATAAATTCTATATATTATATGCAATGTAAATTGTCTAACCATAATCTTCTACTCTTAATTTTAGTTTTTTTACGGGAAAATGAGAGGGGCCAGGATTCAAACTCGAAACCCTCTACACTGCTAGTAAAAGTCTTAGTCACTAAGCCAATGGTGCGCTGGCTACTTTTAATTTTAGTGTTTACTCTTTCTATTAACGGTTCTTTAATTAGCAATATTTTCCTATAAGAAGCAAGCAATCTTGGACCATTGCAATCAATATTAACTATAGCGTAACTTTATTTGATGGTATCCTAATTGATGTGAAAAGTGAAAACTGCAAGCCATCTACAAAAACTGAATTGGTATCGTATATATCGAATGGTTGTGATTTTCAAAAAGTAGTATAATATTCCAATAAATTTTATTAATTTATATGCGTAAGAGCGATTCTTCAAAATCATATCACAAAAATAATTGTTAAAGATTGAATTAACTTTATCTTATATTATGCTAATCGATGCGAAAAGTGAAAACTACAACCACTATATAAGTACAAAAATGGAATTGGTATCATTTATATTGAATGGTTGTGATTTTTAAAAGTAGTATAATATTTCAATAAATTTTATTGATTTTTTCTTTTTTGTGCGTTAGAGCTATTCACATTATTTAAAATTACATCACAAAATAATGGTTAAAAATTGAGTAATCTTATACAATTTTTTTTTCTTTTGTCATGTTAGGTAGGATGAGATTTTCATATGGAACCAAGAAGGTGAATATTAAACTTCTATAAAATAAAATTAAAATGATTAATTAAATAGTTGAAATTGAAGGATTCTGACCTCTTTCTAGGGTTCACGTTCATAATTTCCATCTTTCATGGGGCGGCTTAATATTGATTTGCGAACTAACAAGATTCTTGAAAATAAAATAATAGTATTTAATTTATAAAATTATTACATTTTACAATTGAAATTGTGACATATATTTTAAGTGCGAGCCTTAGAAAATAATTTTTTTTTTGTCAAAAAAAAAAAAAAGTCATTTACTTGATTATTTCCTGCGAAAAGAATTGGATTCCTTTGAATCTTCATTTTTCAATGAACCAGGACATGAGCCGTCAAAAAATCTGCATAGGCTTTGACCTGAACACCATGGGAGTAATTAACGATCTCTGCAACTGCAAGCTTTTTATTTCATATATAATAAACCATGAAATTAATTCCTTATCTCTTGTTTTTTCTTTTAATTAACAATTACTTATGTTGAAATTTATCCAACAAAATTAAATAATAAATATTTTTAAACTACTTATTCACCGAATAATCAGCTGCTTGCTTTCATAAATCATAATACACGAGATTAGGAGTTCAAAATTGTTATAATTTTAATTTTTTTATTTTATATTCTGTTTTGCGTTGACAATTTTTTTTTCTTTGAAAAAATTTTTTTAAAAAAAAAGAGTCAATTTTGGTTGCCCTGTAACAATGAAGTTGGGCATGTTTTTCAGATTTATTCCGTGGGAAAGTTTGTTTTTTTCCTTTGTGCACTTTTCAGGAAAATGAGCAAAAAAGACTAAAAAATTACATTGTTGTTACGGCAGCTACAGTCTTCATATTCAGATTGAATACTTCTGGTTCTAATTTGAAGAAGAGAGAAGCCTTTTACTTCTACTTTGCTAATAAGTTGGGTGGGATATTTATATGCTACATATTCACGACATACATTCTCAATGCTACTGACTGTGCTGTATTAGAAAACAAAAATCATTATATATATATCTTCTTACTATATCCTTATTTTGTATAAATAAACTTCATCAAAATTTATTTATAAAATTATATTTAATGTGTTTGATGTAAAACAGAAATTCATTTAAAACTCTATTTTATTAGATTCATAAATTTGGTTATATAACTAATCCATATTCTATTATAGAAATTTTAATTTTTTAGTATTTTTTGTATTATGGAAATAATATCTCTAATTGTAAATAATTCATTGCGTTCTAAATAAATTTTAGAATTATTATTTAACATACTATATATTATTAATAATTTATTGACAAATACATTTTATTTTTTAATATAGTATCTAGAATTAGTCTGACTAATCAGAGCGTGCCGGGTAGGACTCCGAAGGACGGCAAAGCACTACCTCAAGAGTTTTAAAGTAACTGCATACCCAGAACTCGAACTTGATACCTCTGGTTAAGCTGACAAATATATTTTATTTAAAATTTATGAAATAAACTTTTTAATAAATTTGATTTTATTATAAGATTTCCTGACTAAGCTAATCTTGTGTGATAGTTTATTTTAATTTTGCCAAAGGAACATTGGCCCCGTTTGGCATTGAGTTTTGAGGGAGAAAAAGCTGGTTTGAGAAAAAAAATATTTTTCTCAAGTGTTTGGTTAAGGTACAAAATGCAGTTTTAAAGAAACAAAACTCTGGTTTGAAAAAAGCAAGTAAATGGTGCTTTTTGAAAAAAGCTGGTTACAAAACAGCAGTTTTTTATTTTTTATCTCAAAAATACCCTTATAAATTCGTTGAATTACAATAATACCACAATATAATTGTATAGTACTATT
>CATIWO010244434.1:0-26041 GCA_949673435.1 Macaranga tanarius | reverse complement strand
AAACTGTGCAAAGTAAGAAAAATGGCACCCTTTGAGTGAGTGAGTCTGTGCCGACTCGGCACAGCCGGCTTCTGTTACGAGTCGGCACAGGGCTGGAAAACTTTCATTTTGGTCCTTCTTTGATTCTTTCTTCATTCCATTATACTCCAAAGCTACTTTTAAGTGTAGATTTGCACTAAATGACCTATAAAACATATATTTAAGATAGAGGACATAAGATTACAAGAAATAAAAAATAAAAATGCATTAAATAATAAAAATGTGGATGCAAAGTACATAAAATGTATCTAAATAAACCTAAATAAATATGTTAATTTGCATGCTATCAGCTTCCATATTTTTCTGCTCAAAAACACTCAAATGGGTGCAATAAATTAGAATTAAAACATCAGAATTTCTGTTGTAATATCCATAACAATTTAGCAAATCTAAAAATTGTATTTATGTCTTTTAAAAACATCAGAATGCTAGTGAAATACAGTAAAGTGCAGTGATATTATGCAAAAATGATATAGTGCGGAATTTGTACAGTCATCCAAAAAAATATAAAGCACAAAGCACAAAAATTCAGTATGTTCCCTCCCCCACACCTAAACTTTACATTGTCCCCAATGTAAAGATGGGATCAAAATACACTAAAAAGAAAAACAAAATAAAATTGGGAGGTAAAGATACTGCCCTGAATAAAAAAAATCAAAAATTGGAGGAAGTAGAGATGGTTGCCATTTATCCAAAATATGCAAAATTTCTACCCATTGACTGCTGTATGTTGTGCTCTAAGCCCTCCAATTGGTCCATTATGGCTTGGCTCTTGCTAGGCTAAAGGTTAGCTCAACATAACAAAAGCATAGTAGAAAAACAAGTATCCAGAAAAACAAACTACTACACTTAGCAAATAATCCCATATCAAGAATATTTACCCACAATTAATTTAGCCACCAATTGCAACCAATTTCTTAAATCAATAATGTTCAAGTAATATCGGCATATCAATTCAAACAACACCTTCAAACAATACCCAAGAAATATATAATCTAAAGATGTAGTCAATAAATTGCCCAGAATATGATATGCCCAAGAAATTCAATTGCAACAGCTACTTATTAATTTTAACTCACTAAGAATTCAGAATTTAGTGTTTATTCTCTAGTTTTCAGTTTTCTTGGCCACCATTTTTAATTCTATCCAACAAAACACTGTAAGAGAATTGTACCCAGAAAAATAAGGGAACTCACTATCTGTAAGCATGGACAATTCCAAAAACTAATTCAATCCATCAGAAAACCACACTAAACACTTAGCAGATTAATCCAAAAATCACCAAAAATTAATCCACAATCACCAAAAAATTAAGTTCACCACAATCATAAATCAGGGTTATGATAAATTGAAAGAAAATGACAAACTAGACCACCCATGAGCTAGCGTCGGTGAAGGCTGCTGCTTGTTGATAAAGATGAAAGTGAAAAGCGGCTGGAATCTAAGAAGAATAGTAGAAGAGGGACTGTCAGACCTTGCTTATAGCTGTCGGATGTTTACTGGAGATGGCGAGGCTGTCGATAAAAGGGGTCAGGTCTTTAGTCGGCTGCAACTAATCTCGCTTATGACAGCGAGATGGCAAGGTCTCAGGCTGGCCACGATAGTAAAGAGCACATCGGTAAAACGTCGGCCCTGCTTGTGGAGATTAGCGACAGTCAGGTTTATAGTATTGCAGCCGAGACTTTGTTAACAATAACAACGCAGCCTTGTGTTGACGCTGCCGAGGTGTTGGTGGTGGGTGTTGGGGCTGTTAATGAAAGTGAAGAATAGTGTTTGTAGAGGGAGTTGTCGGCTAGGGTTGAGAGAAAATATTGTAAGGAAAGAGAAAAAGTAAAAGAGAAATAAATAAATAAAAAAGTAAATAGTAAAAACACTTTAAATAAAAAGGGAAAAGTAAAAGAAACATAATAAAAAAAATAAAAGAAAGTAAAAACTTAAGACTTAAAAAAATTTTTACCTTATTTTAAATTACAATTACCATTAACACCAAGCTTTTACCCAGAGTTCAAAAAATAATAACATACCAGCTTATGACATGCATAATGCACGTAGTGTCATATGTTGAAGGTTGAAGAAGCACGTAGAAGGCAGAAAAAGAAACTTAAGCAAGGGCACGGAAGGTGTTAAAGAAATACAAAATAAAAATATGTTAGGTTGCCTTCCAACTAGTGCCCTTTATTTAACATCTGGAGGCTAGACGTAATGCACTGTTACTCTTCAACTAGCGCCTTTAGGATCAAAACTCTTAGTTATCACCAACTTCAACTCATCCTCTCCGATTAAAGCAGAAACATGTTGTGTCAAGGAGTCAATTGTATCAATTCAATAAATATAATCAATGTCAAAAGGATACCTCATGGCTGCATAAATATCAAATTTTATTTTCTCCCCATCAAACTCCATAGTTAATGTGCCATTTGCAACATCTATCATTGTCCTTGTTTTTTTCAAAAATGGTCTTCCTAATAAGATGGGGACTAATTTTGAAGAATGTTCATCCTCCATGTCCAAAATATAAAAATCAGCTGGAAATACTAGATTATCAACCTGCACCAAAATGTCTTCTAAAACTCTTTCAGGATACACGTTGGACCTATCAGCTAACTGAATAATCAAATTAGTATTCTTAAGTGGTCCTAGGTTTAAAGCATAATAAATTAAGCTAGGCATGACATTTAATTTCTTTTGAAAAACAGCAGACACATTTTCATTCATATGGATTTTCTCATCCCCTTTTAGTTTTCTTTTATTGGTACATAATTCTTTAAGGAATTTTGCATACCTTGGCACTTGTTTAACAGTATCAAGAAGAGGAATATTTATTTCTACCTTTCGAAACACATCGAAAATAACTTTTTCTTGCTGTTCTTTCTTGAATTTAACTAGTCTACTTGGAAAAGGATGAGGAATGACTAAAGGTTGTTTAGTTTGAGATGTGACTGACTTACCTAGTTGTGGTAGCTCTGTCTCCTTTTCAATTTCTTCTTCTCTAATAAATTTTAAAGCTTTATTTGCTGGTTCTTTTAGTTCTTTCCCACTCCTTAACATCATGGCACTCACATTCTGCTTAAGATTGACTTCCGATTAAGATGGCAAGCAACTAGAATTTTGGCTCTCCAATTTCCCTACTGTAGTAGCTAGTTGGCTCACCTGATTCTCCAAATTCAGTATGCTGACCTTGGTTTCCTGTTGAAATTATTGCATATTAGTAGCTATAGCAGTAACTATTTGATCTAAAGTCATACCAGGCTTAGATGGTGGAGGAGCATCAAATGTCGATCTTTGGAATACTTGTGGAGGACGAGCAGGGGCTGGTTGTCTCAGTTGATACCCATATTGCTGGTAGTTATTAGGTCTCAATCCATAACTCAGATTTGGGTGGTCTCTCCATCCGAGATTATAGGTGGTAGAAAAGGAATCATATTTCTTCTGGTATTATTATCCTTGGTATCCTTGTATAGTATTTAAATGTTCTTCCTCTTGAAGAGTTAGACACATATCCGTAGGATGATCAGGATGCGAACAAATGCCATAAGACTTCACTTGTTGCTGATTTCCCACCATAAATTGCTACATGAGAGAAGTTAAATTGTCAAGCCTTTGTTCAATGGAATTGATACTTACCTCATTAACTTTTTTTATTGGATGATCTTGTCTAGTGCCAAATTACTGAGTATTGGCAGCTACTTTAGTGATTAATTCCTTAGCTTGAATGAGTGTTTTGTCCACCAAAGCTCCACCACTTGCAGCATTAATCATATTGCGGTCTGACAATAACAATCCTTCATAAAAGTATTGAATTAAGAGCTAGTCTGAAATTTGATGATGAGGGTAGCTTGCACATAATTGATTGAACCGCTCCTAATATTCATAGAGAGTTTCTCCAATTTGTTGGCGAATCCCACAAATCTCTTTTCTAATGGATGTGGCTCAAGAGGCAGGGAAAATTTTTCCCAAAAATTATCTTTTTAATTCATCCCATGTTGTTATTGAACCTGGTGGGAGATAGTACATCCAATCTTTAGCTTTTTCTGTCAAAGAGAAAGGAAAGACTCGTATTTTGATTTGATCAACATTTACTCCTTGAGGTTTCATGCTGGAACAAACTACATGGAACTCCTTGAGATGTTTATGAGGATCTTCTCCTGCAAGACCACGAAAGGTAGGCAATAAGTGGATCAAACCAGATTTTAATTCAAAATTTACCTCAATATTAGGGAGCTCAATGCACAAAGGCTGTTGATTCACATTCGGATTAGCCATCCTTCTTAAAGTTGGTTCTGCCTCAGCCATATTTTTGGGTTCTTTGAAAAATTCTAATAAATCAATAACTGTTTATGTTTGTGATGAAGAGGACGAAGAGGCTTTTGTTGTTTTGTTGTATTTCTCAATCTTCGGGTTGTCTTCTCAATTTCTGAATCAAAATGCAATTCGCTTCCATGAGAAGTACAAGTCATAAAAAAACAAAATTTAAATCAATAATGACACCAATCCCTGGCAACGGCGCCAAAATTTGGTGGGTGTCAAATCCAACAAAAATAAAATTCTACTCTAAAAATAAATATTTGTAGCAAGGGTTGAGTTGAGTCGTTTCCCAAGAGATTGATCAAATTATTAAATCTGAATTTTGCTTTGAAATAAGAAATAAAAAGGGAATTTTTGTTTATGGAAAATAAAATAAAATTAAAATAAATAAATCATAAAGTAGAAAATTTAAAAAGATTAAATCAAATATTAAAAATTTCTAGTCAAGAGATATCTCGATTACGATTCATTCAAATTGATCATTGAATACAAATAGATAAATTTCTACTTTTTCAGATAAATTGGTTATGAACACTAACAAGCTCTAGTATTCTGCTCTTCCTTATTAATAATTTAAAAGAGATAATATCATCTAATAAATCTTATTTCTCAACAACCACTAAACAAGCTCTTAGGATTTAATTGAGAAATAGCATTATGAATTAAAAAAGCTACCAATTCTAATCAATAATACACAAGCTCGATTATTTAAATTGGACTAAATAAATTCACCCACACTAGCCTTAAGGATTCAATTCAATAAGTGTGTAAATTTGCCACTTAGCTAAACAAAATAAACAATTACTGATTTACAAATTTAACTAGCAATATTCATTCAATCAAAATCAGACATCAATAATCTTAATTGAACAAAATAACATTAAGCATAGAAAATATTCAAATATTTGAGAAGAGAAAATAATAAAAACAAATTCTCAAAATTTATTCATGAATCATACCTTAATATCCTTGACTAGAAAAAGAAAATCCAACCACTCATGACTTACAAAAAACTCTTATTTAAAAATCACAGTCCAGACATGAAGAATTGAGCCAAGTTGAAATGAAGGAATCAGGATCTGAAACTAGTTCCTTAGAAGTGCTACCACAAGAGGTACAATCTTCTGACTTTGTTTCTAATGATGATTTAGGTAATGCATTTGAAGAGCTATATATTGAATTTAAAAAACTTTCTAAGAAACACAAAAAGCTTAAGAAGGAACTCAAATCTGTTATGTCAGAAAATGAGAAACTTCTTAACGATAAAGTTGAAACTATTTTCTCTAGAGCTTCACAAGCTGAATTTGATGATTTGAAAGAAAAAGAGAAACATGCACGAGATATGTTTGCACATGCATCTGAATGTTTAAATACTGCTGCTTGTGAAATTAGATTTTTGGAAAATGAGTTTGGTGTGATCACTAAAAGAAATGCATTTCTTGTGAGAACTAAAGATGATTTGCAAAAGAAAATTGAATGCTTAACCAATGAACTTGAAAGTTTCACAAAGGGAAGGCAAAATCTTGATATTTTATTAGGAAACCAACGGTTTTCAAATGAAAAATCAGGATTAGGCTTTACTGGATTTGTGAAAAATAGAAAATATGACAATTATATTGCTAAAGAGTTTCAAGTCACACACATCTCATATGCTTTTATTACAATCATAAAGGACATGTATCAGGATTCTGTGCTTATAAGAAAGGCTATTCTAAAGCTAAATTTGTCTGGGTACCAAAAGGTACTAAGCTATTTTTTGAGACTAATCCATCAGGACCCGAATTAGTTTGGGTACCTAAAACTAACTGATCCCTTGCAGGTCAGCCTCAAGAGCAAGAGTGTTCAAGAAAAATGGTACATGGATAGTGCTTGCTCTAGGCATATGACTAGTGACAAGTCAAAGTCCACCCAATTGAAGCTGAAAAATAGGGGATGCATTAGTTTTGGAGACAACAGCAAAGGAAAGATAGTTGGCATCGAAACAGTTGGAGCTAATCCTTCCATTGAAGAAGTATCACTAGTTAAAGGTTTGAAGTTTAATTTGATCAGTGTCAGTCAGTTGTATGATAAGAATAGGAGAGTCATCTTTGAGCCTACTCACTATGAAGTTCAAGATATGCATGATAATCAAACTCTGTTTGTTGGTGATATATTTGAAAATGTATATTTGGTTTATTTTGAAAATTTGCATTGTGCATCTGATTTATGTTTGGCATATATTAATGAAGATAGCCAGTTATGGCATAAAAGATTAGGTCATGTAAGTATGAATCTAATTTCTAAGCTTTCTAAAAATGAGCTTGTGAAACTGTTGAAGCTGAATTTTGAAAAAGACACTATTTATGATGCTTGTCAATTGGGTAAACAAATAAGGTCTTCATTCAAATCTAAAGGCACTATCTCAACTAGTGAACCAC
This sequence comes from Macaranga tanarius, assembly GCA_949673435.1. NCBI lineage: Eukaryota > Viridiplantae > Streptophyta > Magnoliopsida > Malpighiales > Euphorbiaceae > Macaranga > Macaranga tanarius. The sequence continues at coordinate 19,280 of CATIWO010244434.1, read as the reverse complement.
TTAATTTATTACATCTTGATTTCTTTGGACTAGTCATGCCATCTAGTCTAGGAGGCAAGTCATATGCATTTGTTATAATGGATGATTATACTAGATATACTTGGACCCTTTTCCTAGCCAAAAAGGAAGAGGCATTTAACAAATTTTTAGTCTTTGTAGAAAGATTCAAAATCAGAAAGGATATAATATCACAAGTCTTTAAAGCGATCATGGTCGAGAGTTTAAAATTAAACAGCTTGAAGAGCTATATGATGAGTTTGGAATCAGTCATAATTTTTTAGCTCTAAGAACTCCCCAACAAAATGGAGTTGTGGAAAGAAAGAACAGAACCTTGCAAGAAATGGTGTGCACAATGCTTAGCGAAGCTAATTTGCCAAACTATTTTTGGGCTAAAGCCATAAATACAACATGCCACATCTTGAATAGAGCTTTGGTAAGATCCACCTTAAAAAAGACACCCTATAAGTTGTGAAAAGGTAAAAAGCCTAGCATAAGCTAATTTAAGCTGTTTGGTTGTAAATACTTTATTCACAACAACAAGAAAGATCAGCTAGCCAAATTTAATACAAAATCAGATGAGGGAAGTTTTCTAGGTTATTCTGATTATAGTAGAGCTTCCAGAGTTTTTAACAAAAGAACTCTTGTTATTGAAGAATCTATTCATGTTGTCTTCAAGGAAACTAACCAAAATCTACCAAATAGAGATGTTGTAGATGATTTTCTTATAGGTACTAAAAATTCCACACCTAAACCAGCTAAAAAGATCAATGAACAAGCCCAAGAGAAAGAATCTGCTCCAAAAAAAAATGCTGAAGCTAATCTAAAAGGTCAGTCAGACTTGACAGGGGAAAGGTTGCCAGAGAATGAAAATTAACCTGAAGGAGAAGACCAGACTGAAGAAAGATAAAATGATCGGTAATCCTTGCATTATGATCTACCCAAGGAATGGAGATATCACAAATACCACTCTAAGGAAAACATGCTGACCAGCCCATCTGACAAAGTGATTATAAGAAGTAACTTCAAAAAATGATGGGAAATATAGCGTTTGTGTCAAAGATAGAGCCAAAAAGCATAGAGGAAGCACAAGAAGATGAAAATTAGATTATGGCCATACAGGAAGAGCTAAATCAATTTGATAGAAATAGTGTCTGGAAATTAGTTCCAAAGCCTAAAGATCACAATATCATTGGAACTAAGTAGGTTTTTAGAGATAAGCTTTATGAGCATGGAAATCTTATTCGAAACAAAGCTAGACTAGTCGCCAAAGGTTACAACTAAGAAGAGGGAATTGATTTTGATGAGACTTTTGCACCTGTGGCTAGACTTGAAGCGATTCAAATACTGTGTGCATTTGCTTGCTACAGAAATTTCAAGCTATTTTAAATGGATGTTAAAAGTGACTTCTTGAATGGGTATCTCAATGAAGAAGTTTATATAAATCAGCCCCCTGGCTTTGAGATACATGATAAGCCCAACCATGTGTACAAACTAACAAAATATTTGTATGGTCTAAAATAAGCTCCTAGAGCTTGTTATGAAAGGCTAAGTTTTTGCTAGAAAATGGGTTTACAAGAGGCAAAGTGGAGAAGACTCTTTTCACAAGAATCAGACTGAGCATATTTTGATTGTCCAGATCTATATAGATGATATTATTTTTGGAGCAACCAAAGAAAGCTTATGTAAGGAATTCTCAAATTTAATGAAAAATGAGTTTGAAATGAGCATGATGGGAGAGCTAAATTTCTTTTTGGGGTTACAAATTAGACAGTATAAGGATGGCATCTTCCTAAATTATTCCAAGTATATACAAGAAATGCTGAAGAAATTCAAGCTATCAGAGGCTAAAATCAGCAGAACACTAATGAGGCCACAATTAAATTAGACAAAGATGAAAAAGGTAAACAGGTAGACAGCAAGATGTATAGAGCTATGATCGGATCATTACTTTATCTTACTACTAGTCGACCTATATTTATTTTAGTGTTTGTTTATGTGCACGTTTTCAAGCTAATCCTAAGGAATCTCACCTGATAGCTGTTAAAAGGATTTTTAGGTATCTTATGGGAACTCAAGGTCTTGGCCTATGGTACCCTAAAGATATATCTTTTGATCTTGTGGGATATAGTGATGCTGATTTTGCAGAAAGTAGAATGGACAGGAAAAGCACATCTGGAATTTTTCAGTTTCTTGGTAGCAGATTAGTTGCATAGTTTAGCAAGAAATAGACTTTGATAGCCTTATTAATTCCTGAAGCTGAATATATTACTACTGGAAGTTGTGTTGCATAAATTCTTTAGATAAAGCAAGAACTAGAAGATTATGGAAGGAGGTACTCTCAAATTCCTATCTATTGTGATAATACAAGTACAATCAATTTATCCAAGAATCCTATCATGCATTCTAGGATAAAATATATAGAAATTAGGCATTACTTCATAAGGAATCATGTGTTGAATGGTGACATCAAGCTGATTTTTGTACCTACTGACATGCAACTTGCTGATAATTTTACAAAGCCTCTGAGTGAAGATCATTTTTGCAAAATTAGAACTGAGTTAGGAGTTATTGATCTAGATGCATAAATTCATTTTTTTAACCTATTTTTGTTTGAAAATATTTTTCTCCTTCCTGAATTAATTATCTTCAATACGATAGTTTATCAGTCTTCATTAATATCTTTGAATCAATAGATAAAGTACAGCTATAACTTGAAAAATCAGAATAGAAATATTTTCTGGTGACAGTGCCTGTTTGGAAAAGACACACCTGCTCATTTTGAAATCGTGTCAGTTATTAGCCTTTAAATGGAAGCAGGAAACATTACTTGCCTTAGAGAGAAAATAGGATAGGCATGCACTTGAATAAGAAGTTAATTTTTTTTTGGAAACTAGAAAGGTTACATCTGTTGGATTATAGCGTGAGACACCTTTTTATCCAATGGTTATTTTTTAGACTTTCTTTTATTAAATACCCACTATCTCTTCCCATTCAAACCCACATCCATTGTTTAAAAACTCGAAACTCTCCTCTCTATTCTTATCTGTTCATTCTCATAAGAAATCCAAGGACAGCAATTTCTTTTCTAACCAAGATGAGTGATTCAAGCAAGAAGAGAAAGGATTTTAAAGAAGCAAGCACTGATTCTCCAAAATAAACCCAGAAAAAGCTGAAGATTAAAAAAGCCAAGAAAAAAGAAATCATAGAGAAAAAAGTCAAAAGGGATTGAGTTTAAGATTCCCCACAACAAATTAATTCCCCTAAAGGTGATCGACTGGGAGTTTTTCAAAAGCTCTAATTTTCCTTTGAATGAGTGGTTTTTGGCTTAACAATGGACGAGCATGATGAAAATCCATGAAAATGTGTATAAAAATCTGGTTCATCAGTTTTATGTCTTGGTGAAAGAAATCGATTTAGAAGAGTTTGAAGTTACTTTGAAAGGAGAGAAGTACACTATTTCTCTAAAAACCATCTCTGAAGCATTTGACATTCTAAATCGTGGTGCAAGACTAGTAAAGAAAGCTGATTTAAAGAAAATCAAAAGTTTCGATGAGAAATAGTTTAAGAAGAAGGTTTCTGGAAATTCTAAAATCAAAGCCACCGAGAATGTAAGTTCAGCCTCTCTTCTCAAGATTTGAGAATTGTGCACAAATTCATCACTTGCTTTTTAGCACCGACATCGGATAGTCTTGATTATATGAATAGTGTTGAGTTGTGCATGATGTGGCATTTGATTAGGAAGAAGAGCTTTAATCTATGTTATTTGATTATGGCTTTTATGACGAGCCTGACTAAATCTAAAGGGCTACCATATGCCATGATCTTAACAAAGCTATTTAAGTTTCTGGAAGTAGACCTAAGTGATGAGACTTTTGAGAATATTGAGAAGACTGAAGTGATCTCAAAATCATTTATGCTGAAGATCAAGTCCGAGTCTAAAATCACAGAGGTTGAAGAAGTAGAAATGGAAAAGGAGAAAATCAAGAAAGTGAAGAAAGTTGAAGCTGATCCTAAGAAAAAGTTGAAACCTGTCAAAAAAGAGAAACCTGAGAAGAAGGAAGAAGAAAAGAAAGTTTCTGCCCCTACAAGTTCCACCACTATCTCTGATGTAAAATTAAAGCAAAAAGCTAAAGGAAAAGAAATTGTCAAGGAAGACACTGAAGATGATTCTGACTCTAAGACAAGAGTAGATCCTGATAGGCTTTCAGATGAGATTAGAAAGAGAGCCCATCAAGGATTCAAGATTTGAGAAAGTCCAAGAAAGAAATAAAGTAAAGAAAAGAAGTCTGAAATTGAAGTCGAAGTATCTGGTGGCACTGAGAAGCTAGAGTCTAAAAAATTCAGCTTTGAAAAAGTAGAAGAAATATAGCAAAAGAAGAGCTCTAAAGCTAATTCTGAGGAATAAGTGGATACTGTAATCAAAGACGTTCTGAATGTTGTACAGGAAAATCCAACAGAAGAATAAAAATAATTTGAAAAGGAAAAAATTGAGGAAGCCACTGAGAAAAAGACCGAGGAATAGCTGGAACTGAAAATTTTGAAAAATAGTCTGATAAGCCAAAAGAAGATGAGACAACAATGGAAGATTCTGCTAAGGAACCATCTATTTAGCCACAAAGTATAATGACAGAAGATGAAGTGAAGCACTGAATGGCTAGGCAGTTTATATCTTCTGCAGTAACTAGATTCCAAGCTTTGATAGACAGCTGCCAAGCTAGATTCAACAAGTTCATTGAAGAATCTGAAGCTGATTTGGCTAATCTTTACAAGGCTCTTCTCAATCGTCCTCTACCTTCTACTTCAATTATTTTGTCAAAGGAAGAAGAGAAAGAGCAGCCCAAGGATGCTGACAAGGTTGAACAGATAAAACCCAAACCTGGCTACAAACTCAAACACAAAGCCCAAAAGACACTAATCCCACCTACCCGTCGGGTAACTCAATAGAGACTGAAACCATCCATAGATCCAGCAGCTTAAGCCTTTTCATATTTCTAGAAAACTAAATTAGATTCTTATTTAAGTATGTGCTTGTTTTATCTTTGACTCTGAACTCTTAATGTTTTTTGTGTTTAGACTACAGTTAATACTCTCCCTCATTACTTTCTTTTTGACTGATGACAAAAAGGGGGAGTAGAATTAGTGTTTTGTTATTAACATATATCGTCTTGCAATATTTGTTTTGAATCTCATTTTGTATAAACTACAGGCTAATTTTTCTGCTTAGCTCGATAAATCTACATCTTTTCATTCAATTCTTGTTTGGTGTATGCTTTTATTTTTTCATTGTTCGGATATATTTCTTAATTCTGCTTTATCAATGTGTAGCTTACCTTATTATTTTTTTAAGGGATGAATGAAAAATTGATTTGCTATTAAAATTATCAGCATAAATTCAGGGGGAGAAAAGATTTTCTATTCCAGTTTTTTTAAAACAAAATTAGTTTCAGAAAATTTTAAATTTCGTATTACATATCATTTTCTGCATATGTCTCTTTATATATATTTGCGTTTATATTTTAAATGTGCTTATCTTTTGGAAATAAGTTATTTTTATCAAGTTTTGTCATTATCAAAAAGGGAGAGATTGTTGCAAAGGTTACAACCTGAGCCTAATTTTGATGAGTAACAAAAATGATAACAAATAATATTGTTGTTAATGTGCTTAAATCGAGATATATGACAGCAAGCTAATTAATGATAAAGTGATAAATATGTGTGAATGCAAATTGTCAAGTGTAAATGCAAATTATCAAGTGCAAAAGCCCATGGAGCCCAAATATAAGATGCTGAAGGGTATTTTAGTAATTGAAGAAATTAGCTTTGTGTGTGAAAAGTATTTGAGAGTAAATATATACCATTCATTTCACAAATCTGATGGTTTTCAAACTCTGTACTTTATTTTCATTTTTGGCTAAAAAGATAAATAAACATTTTCTACAGACAAGCTAATTTTGTATATTAGCATAACAAATAGCTTTGTGACACCTGTCTCACTGTTTCCTATCTTTTTTGTAGATAAAGCAGTATAACACACACTTCTGCATTGCACTTACTCTTACACAAGCCATGCACAATGTTTTTGGCAGAAGAGCACGATTTGTCCTTTAATTATTTTATCAAAAGAATTTTATGATTAGTTCAAATGGTATCTCTTTCCAACTTAGCCCTTAATATAAATATCTCAACCTGTTTTCATTGAAGGGCAGAGAGCATCACATTGAAAAATTGAAGCATTGCACTTTATTCATTGTTCATTTGCTCTCTCAAGCGCTTACAGGATTCATTTGTATTTTCTTGAGTGAAAATTGAGAGAAAAACATTGAAAATCTTTTATAATCAAGTGAGGAAGGTATTCAAGCACCTATTGACAAGCTTGCGGTGTAAGTTTCTTGGTTAATCTATAAAAACAGTAGTGAGGAGCAGTTATCTAGTTCTATTCGAAAACCAGAGGGGTGCAGTTTTTTTGGAGCTGTTTGAAAACCAGATAGGGAGCAGTTTCTGAGTCTGTTTGAAAGTCAGTTTGTGGGGTGGTTTTAGCAATATGGTAGTTACAGATAGGACTGTACTCTAAGGCTTGTCTCTTGCCTGTTAAAAGAGACTGAGATTGAGAGAAAATTTTGAGGAGTGCCTCAAGGAGTGGATGTAGGCAGGTAGCCGAACCATGATAAAATTATTGTGTCTGATTTCTCATCTCTTTGCTCTTTATCTTTGGTTTTATGCATGCTCACAATTATTTCTGGTTCTGATTTTTATTGTCGATTTATTTTCAACTGAGTTCCTGATTGAAAATTAGCTCCTATACTTGCACTATTTTTCTTCATGTATTTATTTTGATTTCTTATTCAAAAATCCAAAAATATTAGTTTTACTCAGTTAGTTGATCTATTTTGCTTTTTAAATATTTAGCTATGATGTCTTGCATTTTTAAATTTGAGCTTTTCATTCTGATCTGATAGCTCTGATAAATAGTTTTTCAAAACTTCCGCTGTGCTAGTTTTTGTTAAAATTAGTTTTTAAGTTTTATACCATTTTTTGAACAGAGCTCAATTTATCCCCCCCCTCTTGAGCAGCCTATCGGACCTAACAAACATGAGCAACAAATTTTTAAGTTATTGGAATTATGATCTTGAGGTTTAAGAATTAAGCTATATCCATTTCATGGTATAATAGTTATCTTGGCATTGGTTGATATTGATAAGAAATATGTATATTACTAGCAGAAGAAATAAATGATCTTTTTAAATTGAGCAATGACTTGAAGAATTTTGAGGAATAGACTTGTAATTGTAAAGAATAAAGATAAGAATAGAAATTATAGTTGCATGATTCTTTGGGTGTATGTATGGCAAGTATCCATCGAATTTTGAGAACGAAATTCTTTTTAGAGAAGAAGAATTATCACATTCGTGTTCTCGGATTGTTTAGTCAGTACAATTAAGTATTATAAAATTAAATATTGATTTAATAAGAATTTGATTAAAATAAAGTGGAAGGGCTTGATTGTAAATTAGGCAAGAATTAAATGGATCAAAAAAAATATTAGGAAGGACTAAAAATGAAGAGGTGAAAAGTTTAAGTACTAAAGAAAAGAAAATGCTATAAACTTGAGGAAAGAGGTTTGCTACAGTGGAAAAAAAATAAAACAAAATGTTAAAAAAAGAGAACTTATGAGAGAGGAGTCTACTCCTAGACGCAGAGGAAAAAGCAAAAAGAAGAATAATCTCTTGTGGGTAAAAGTTGGAGTAGACTGAATTGGATGGAATAAAACAAGTTTGAAAGTGATCAAAGAGTTTGGTTTTGCTTGAACTAGTGAGTGAATCTTCTTGATGTTTTCTCTTTTCTTATCTGCACTTTTGAAAATTTTCTTTTCTTTTTAATGAGAAAACAATAACCTTGATGATTCTTTATTGCTTTGAGTTGCTTTGATTTCTTATGGGTTATTAAAAAAACTTGGTTATGAGATTGATGATGGGTTAATCAAGTAAGGATGATGAGTTTTGTGTAGTGGGTAGAATTTTGAGCTGGAATTCAATTGTAGTTAAAATTGTAGAGACAGGTCAGGCACATAGGTTGTAGTGTTGCACTTTAGAATAGCGCTTGATCAATTAGACGTGGAAGAGGGCTACTGAGGCGACGCCCGAGTATTGTGTCGCCGCCTTAGAGCATTGGGCTGGCGCCTTAGTACCAAAAAAAAACACTAGTGAGTGAATGCTTTTCTCCTTTAATTTTCAATTTTTAGAATGAATTCCTACCTTTTTCCTTGAATCTGGTCTATACTCTTTGTTTATAAGTTATTTCTTGTGTACTCTCTCTTTAATTAAATTCTGAACTGATCTTAAAGTGTATTCAATTGTTAGTTGAAAATTTTGGTTCTTGTTGTAACACCCACATTTTAGGATACCTATTTCTTCCTTATGTATTGTATTTTATACATAATAGATAGTGGACTTAATTTAGTTTGGGAATGTACATGAATAGTAAAGAGGGACCTATTTGTAAGAAAAGTTAGGACTAATTTATCACAATAGGAAGTTGTGGATTATTAGGTAACAATCCTAGTTTATTAAGGGGGAGAAGTGATATTGTGGTGATATTTATGTGTATTTATCAAGATTATTAGTATTATTCTGTTTGGTGATAATTAAGCATTTATGGAAGGGGACACCTACTTACATACTTGGTAGCTTGTGATTGGTGTAAATTATATATGTGTGTGGATGTATATGTGTTTATAATGTTGTAGAGAATTTCATTAGGAAGGAGGAGAGTGATCTTGATTAACTTTAGGAGATTTTGACATTTCTCTACTCATCTAGTAATAATTTTAGGGAGCTTTAGGAGATCTATTAGCCATTGGAGCATTATTTTGGCATTGATAAGGATAGAGAAGATACCAATCACTAGGAGAGCTTTTCTTTTAAAGGAGTGGAAAGCACTTTTGAGAATTTCAAGGGCAAGGAAGGTTTAATTAACTATAGAAGCTTTTCTTATTTAAACACCTATGGTAAGTAGTTACTAACAAATTATATATTGGTTTCCTTGATGTGCTAAGTTATAATGATATATATGTATGACCTTGGTTAGTTGAATAAATTACGTAATTTTTCATATATAATGGATTAAATGAGTTGTGCCCTTTAGAATTATTAATGACATATTATTTTGATGTGAAGGTGCAATATGTGTATGAAGATTGATCATTATATGTAAAAAATACATATGATGTGAAGATTAATGTGAATGCATTATGATCTTCACAATGCTCAAGCATTACCAATAATAGTATATTAGTGATGCTCAGTTAAATGTAATTGTAGTGTGGTGGATAACTGAGCCCTAATTGAGATTGTTTATAGAAGTGTAGTTATTTTATTACAGGATTAGCCCTACTTTGATAGGGAGATATTATATTTTAAGGGAGGTTCTACCAAATTTTCGATAGATTCCTCATAAATTATACTTTTGTCATTAGGTTCTTATGATAAAGCCTTGTGTGCAATGGATGAGTTATGATCTATAGGTTATAATATGAAATATTAATGATGGTATAGGTATAATACAAGTGGAATACTAATTAAATACTATGTGAGGTTAATGTATGCATTATGAATGTGAGAATGAACTAGTGATTATGGATGGAATATCATTATAATAAATTATTATGATGCAATGGCATTGAGTTGTATTGTATTATTATGTGTTGTGTTTTACAAGAAGGTAAACCAAGTGAGGAAATGATAATGTGTGAGAACATGTGTTGAGTGAAGACTGAGCCGGGCGGATAGTCTTTATTGATTGTGTACAATGGGCAAGCTGAGCCGGGTGGATAGCTACCCATGATTGTTATGTGTGGAGTGAGACGAAGCCGGGCGGATAGTCTCACTAAATGGCCATATACATATGAAATTGTGATTGTGAGTTTGAGAAGCCAATAAGGCTAAGTGTTAGGCAATTATGTGAAAATGGATCTGGCCAGATATTGAACAATGAGAATGGAATGTGAATGTGTGAAGTCTTTGCAAATATATGAATTGGTATGAATATCAATATATATTTTTTAATATGATTTTGCGAAAATCAAATGGTGCGTTATGACATATGAATCTTGAATGTATGTTTAGGAATGGAGAATAATATAAAAATGTGTATGAATGTCCTATCAGGAAGAGGACATTGGTTGAGAGATGGGCATGTCTCAGACCGTGTGATAAGACACGACATATCTTAGGGGAGACATGAGCGTGTTTAATATGGTATTTTTGTCCAGAGAGATACACAGGCATGTCCTTTTCCATGTATGCATATTGAATTTTGAACAGTGAGATACACGGGTCAAAGCACGGCCGTGTTTCGAAAATGGCTTTTGTCCATGGCCGTGTATAAATGTATACTTATGTTCCGAGAGAGATACGGGTAAGAACACGGGCATATTCATGGGTGTGTGTAAGCATGTATTTTTGGACCAAAGAGAAAACAAGTATTTTTGGGATTAATGATTGCAAATGCATATATTTAGATGTGCGTAATTCTTTATTTATGAAATAAATATGGAAACTAAATGCTAAATTAGCTTGTAGCACTCTCCAAGTACTACATACAAGTGTCCATACATTACATTAACCACGTTGCATATGAAAAATTTTCTCAAAAGACTTATATTTATACCAAACTCTTGTAATATATACATTATACTTTTATGTACATACATAATTTGAAATCAAAATAGATATATTGTTCAAATACAAAATGTTTGAATGTTATGATGATAATGCTTATGAGGATAAGGATGGAGATGTTGATACCAAGCCTGCCCTTGACCCACCTGAGCTCACACGGAACACACTTCAAGCTTATTGCCAAGCAACTCTTCAAGCTAGGCTAACTAATACCTGAAAACTACAATTTACAAAGGAATGAGCTTGCAACTCAATAAGCAATTATTAAAATAAGTATACATATAATTCTTATCAAGAACTAATTAAGAAGAATATATAAATAACATTTCTACATATCACCTTATAAGAATTTAACATTTAGACTGCGTACGAAAGTCCAAATGATAAAGGAGTAAGTAAGCACTAAAATTTTAGGCTCAATTAAAGAATCTTAAAGATCGATTATACCCAATTTCAAATACAGAATTTGTAGAGGACTCTTTAACGTTTTTGTAGCTTCAAACCACGCCTCATTTGGAGGTCTACAGCTCAGGTTATGGTCAAAATACCATAACTCTAAATTAAGCTGCGCATGGCCATGCCTGAGGCTTGATTTTCACCTCTGGCACATATAGGCATGCCTGAGACACTACCCGACTGACCACATCGCACTCTTTTGACCATAACTTCCTCTACCAAACTCGGATTCAAGTGATTTAAGAATCTATGGAAAGCTTCAGAGAGCTACATTCATGATAATTCATTTATATAAATTGACTAAAATACCCTTAAACTGGCTAGTAATATCAAAGCACATGAATATAATTCAATTCCAGCCACTCAAACACCTAGCACTCCATTCCATACTAGTATATAACTAAATTCAAACTTAAAAACACTTCCTACACCCACTAAACATAATTAATTCAATCATCAACATATAATTCACAATCATTCACAAGATTTACACATCCATATTCATCATTTCATCACACTTCCATTACTCATTCATGCATTATCTCATTCAAAAGCACAAACTTAAAGTATGTGTAAATCACCACATCAATTAGTACCCAGGTGATCATATTCAACAATATATTTAGTACTTATAACCAAATTCATAATATTTCAAGAGTTTATATACAATTCACATCATCATTCTCACATTCAATTCACATTTAACATGTATGCAGATATGGTGCTAAAATGCATAATTATGCTTGTTAGTAATCCGGTCGGAATTCTCAACACACGTCACACATATTTCTCACAAAGCTCACATTATTCTCTTTCTTTTCTTTTCTTTTCTTTTTCTTTTTCTTTTTTATATATCCGTCGCCATTCCTAAGACTCTCTGCCCAGCTCAGTCTCAGATATCACACGTGCGTGCATATATATATATATATATATATCATATGAATGGTCACACCTGAGACTCTCTACCCAGCTCAGTCTCAGGCCATGGAGCTCAATCTCCATACATAGTTTCCTCACATTTCTCACATCAATACATATGCATATATTTCATCATTTCGTATTCAACCATACCACCTCAAGTGGCTTTCAAAATTCAATATATCAAATTTTCTATACTTACAATCATATCATCATAAGCCAACATCCCATTCATTTTTCTCATCGTGAATCACAATTCATTTTTCTCACAACAATACATATATATTATACCACACCAAGTGACTTGCACCTCACAAGTGCCAATATTCACAATGTATCATAACACATTCTCATCAATAATATATAAACATATTTTCATCATGCTTTCTCACAATAACATATTCATATATATCTATATATTCATCATGCTCAACAATCTTGCCACTTAAATGGCATACACAAATTAATATAGTTAAGTAACTATAGTTATTTAAAAAATTACTATATGTGAGCATTAAATTAATAATTACTTACCTCAAGCCTTCAACTCCTTCTAAAATAAAAACTCCTCCTATTGAATAAGGTCTCCTCTAGCTCTACTAATTCCTATACACAATTTATATATCAATTCACAAAGCATACATGCCACTTGCATTCAACTCAACAAAATGACCTTAAATGCAACTCTATACTCTAGGTTCAAAATGTCTAAATAATTCACACACATGTCCAAAAATCATAAAAATATTACTGAAGCTAGATCTATGAGTTTAATTCAAATTACAACTAGAATTACTTAATTTGGATATGTGTGGAATTAATTATGAATTTTTGAGTAAAATTGGGCATAACAGGAAAAACAGAGTTGGCCGGTGGAGCAAGAAAATGTAGGACCCTGCCAGTCATCGTAAACAGCATAATTAACCCTAGAACAAAACACAAAAGTTGTAGGGGACTCTTTTAAGTTTCCAGATCATCTAAACTTGCTCAATTTTGAGTTCTACAACCCTATATATCATCATATAATCAACACATAAGAAAATTCATAATTCAGCCTATGTACTGCTGCTGACATGTTTAATACATAAGTTTCATGATGCTCTTAAAAATTATAGGCACATCCTAAAATTACCAAATTCATACAGACTCTACCTGTGTGAGTCTAATTTTATTTCCAACTGAAATCATACTAATATCACATGTAGAGAATTAATTATGAATTTTTGAATCCATTCGGATAGAATAGAGCATTTATTATGAGCACTAACATGTCCAACAATAATTGATCTCCTAAACAATGAAATCAAACAAAACTCAAAACACAAAAGTTATAGAGGACTCTCTGAAGTTTCTAAATCATTAAACCTTGTTCAAATCAGATGTCTAAAACTTAAGATATGGTCGAAATACTAAGACTGGAAAATAGAGGCAGCATACCCGAATTTACAACAAACAAAACCTAGCTTAATTAATCAAGAATAAGAGCAAGGGTTACCAAATTGATGCTCCTCAAGCTACTAGATCTCCTTAAGCTTCCCAAAATTTTACTAGATGAGTAGAGAATTTATCAAAATCTCCCAAAGGTGTATCAAGATCACTCTTCTTCTCTTCTTCCAATTCTCTACACTTTCTTCACCACTACACATATATATACACATACACACATTACACCAATCAAAAACATCCACCAATAAGGCCCTAAAGTCTTCTTACTTTAATTAATAATCATCACCAAAAATATAATAATATTAAATACTCATTTAACCCTTAAGACCCAATATAATAATACTACTCAAATAAATATCACCACAATAACTAATTGTCACCTTAATGGATTTGGCATATTATACAATACCCCAAAACTTTCATTTGTGACAATTCACTCCCAACTTAAGTTATAATCTAGTTCCTCACTACACTCTAACACAAATTTTAATCTTAAATAAAGTTCATGTATGCACATACGCCAGCTTAAATAAAGCCACTATCTACTATGCACAACATACCATACATACATCATAAATACGTATGTGAAAGGGCGGGTGTTACATTTCTCCCTCCCTTAAGAAAATTTTGTCCTCGAAATTAACTACTCATCATCCTCCTAGAATGAATGTGGTTCTTTCTTTTTCATTAACTATTCGATGTCCCATGTTGCTTTTTTTGGTGAACAATAACTTTACCTCATCTTTACTATTGGAATCTCTTTATTCCTCAATCGCCTCACCTTATGATCTAAAATTTCTATCGAAAATCTTTATTAGGCTTTTGTATCACACATCTAAGATCCGATCTAAACTGTATTACTATAGACACATAGGATATATCATAATAGGAAATAATTCCCCTAACAAAATCAATTTATGTGCCAATGGTCCACTTCCTTTACAGTTCCACATATTTCGACTAAATTCCCCTATTTATCCTTCTTAAAACTATGCAAACTTCCCCACATTCAATGTGGCTCAAAGCAAGTTAGACACATTTCAAAGACACACTTAACATTATCATTCAATTCCATACTAGAAAAATTCAATTATACTCAATAAGCAATTTAATATACGTTACATGAACCACAATACTTTATTTAATGTTAAATTCATCTTAACAAATAGGATAGCATTTCATAAAAATTCATATAAATGAAATAATGTGTACATTCATGTTTCCATCTCATTTGGTCAATATCCTAGTAAAACCATTTTCATATCATCACCTCACACAAAGCCACTTTTGGCATGTTTCTCACATAATTTTTCACTTGTTTCACCTTCTTGTAAAACACAACACATCATATACAATACAATTTAACACGAGTGCATCACAATAGGTCATTATATTAACATTCATCATACATGAATATAATATTCATTATAATTCACAATTCACAATATAATCATTTCACACCAATTCTCGTCAAAAGCTACTAATATCATCCACCATATTCCATAGTATATTCAATCACACATCTCAATAGATGCATATGTAATAATTCATATTACTTACTTAATTATCCAATTAAGCACACTTTACTATTAAATTAATGCATATAAAAGAAACTAACATATATGCATCACATTAATAAGTACTTACCAAAATACTTCCCACTTCAACAAGTGAGAGTTCTTCTAACTGTTCAAATATTCCTTATTCTTTATAACTCCTATATATGACCATACATCTCACTTACACTCTAATTCATCCAATTCAATCTATTATCCACAGTTCAATTTATAATAACATCATACACAAATCCTGTAACTCTGATCTCCTACAAGACTTGGCACTATAAGTCTATTTAATACCATTGGTGGTTGTAACTTTTGTAAGAATAATATTCCATTTCCATACATCATCGCTTTCATGTTGCTTTCTTGTTGACCACCCATAGCAAGAATGCGATGTTTATGACATTTTAGTTACCACAATTAATGTCCTTCAACTCTCAAAGACATATACTAAACAAGAGTTCTAGATCAGAAGTCGAGAAAGTCTCTTTACACGATTATAACTGTCTAAATATATATATAGACTATTGTTCTTTCTCTTAAAACCTTGATATGAATCATATAACTTCCATAACTTCGCTAACAAACTTTAATCCATTCCCTTCATCATTTCTTTCTTAAGGAAAGTAATTTCCTCACTCTCAATTTATTATTTTTTTCTTAAATATCATACTCATATCTAATGTATTAATCACTCCCAATTAAATAATCAGAATTTATGATATCTATACCAAATTCTGAATATTGTCTCAGCAATAAAACATTCTGCTCTCACATTCATTCTTCTCCAAAACACTGTAATATCTTCCTATTAATCAAATAAGTCCTCACTTCATTAATAATAAATGATACATGATTAGCCTTCATCTAAATATAGCTTACTAATTCAAAATCAGTATATAATTACTTCCTAACATCTTAGTTCTATACAAACAGAATTAATGTCATCAAGCATGTACAATTTATTCTTCACCCACTACTTCCATATTTCTCTACTCCTAAATGTGAATAACTATCTCCTTACACAATAAGTTATAATATCATGATAATTTCATACCCAATTTATTCTCAAAATAATATTACTCTTCTTTCAACTCCATAACTATTAAGTTTACACATTTCAAAATAGATAATAGTTCCAAACAAAATCCTTACCACTTACTGCAATTAATTATGATCTTCTATCACTTCTTACAAATGAATAATCCTAAACAAATTAATCTGATGTTCTACAATTATAATATATCCTTGACTTAAGACCCCAACACTTTCCTAAATATCTCTTACCATCATCATTACAATTGCATCCTGGTAATATTGCACCCTCCATAGATTTACCATGAACTTTTCATCTTTTAAAATTCTCCAAATTCTCTATTACATCTTTCCTTCATTAGTTAACCATTCAAATACTCACTATATCTTTTAAATTCACTTTGTTGACACTTAAATTCTTTTAGCTTCTAAAACTCTTTCTCAAATCTCTAAAGTCAATCCTCTCTCAAGTCTCTTTTGATTTTACTCATCAGTTGCACACAAGCCTATATCATAGGAACCTAATGACAGAAATATAATTTTATGAGGAATCTACCAAAAATTTGGCAGAACCTCCCCAAAAATATAGACATCTCTTTATTAAAATAGGGCCAATCCTGCAAATAAACAACTACACTTCTATAAATAATCTTAATTAAGGCTCAATTATCCACCATACTATAATTACATCTAACTGAGTATCACCAATATACTATTATTAGTAATACATGAGCATTGCCATAATCACAATGCTTTCACATTAATCTTCACATCACATATTTTGCTTAATCCATGACACGGCATAACTAATTCTCTTTTCATCAATACTTATTAATTCAATCTAGAATTCTTTCTGCATTCTATAATCATCATTTGCTATGGTGGAATCACTAAGACTGTAAAAATCTTTGCACCTTATTCTCTTATATTTCATAGTTCTTATTAACAGTACTATCCACCTGTTTAGACTCATTCTTCTCATCTTTAAAACAATTCACTAATATATAAGAACATACATCTTATGAAGAGGTTATAAATAGAATTTCAAGTTCATATAGAATATGCACAAGTGTTACCAATGAACTCACTCAAATGACTCTTTGGGATCAATGCGAGACACTTGGTGTTCATCCATCCTAAGATATGCAATGCACATCAACTACATGTTTTCTCAACTTATGTATGATATGTCATGTATGCATCATACTTTATTATCCTGAGGAAATCTAATTCCTGCTCTGATGCCACTTAATGCAGCAATCTCCAAGTACTACATACAAGTGTCCATACATTACATCAACCACGTGGCATATGAAAAATTTTCTCAAAAAACTTGTATTTATACCAAACTTTTGTAATAAATACATTATACTTTTATGTATATATATAATTTGAAATCAAAATAGATATATTGTTCAAATACAAAATGTTTGAATGTTATAATGATGATGCTCATGAGGATGGAGATGTAGACACCAAGCCTGCCCTTGACCCACCTGAGCTCACATGGAACACACTTCAAGCTTATTGCCAAGCAACTCTTCAAGCTAGGAAAACTAATACCTGAAAATCACAATTTGCAAAGGAATGAGCTTACGACTCAATAAGCAATTATTAAAATAAGTATACATATAATTCTTCTTAAGAACTAATTAAGAAGAATATATAAATAACATTTCTACACATTACCTTATAAGAATTTAACATTTAGACTGCGTACGGAAGTCCAAATAACAAAGGAGTAAGTGAGTACTAAAATATTAGGCTCAATTAGAGAATCTTAAAGATAGATTCTACCTAATTTCGAATATGGAATTTGTAGAGGACTTTTTAAAGTTTCCGTAGCTTCAAACTACACCTCATTTGGAGGTTTACAGGTCAAGTTATGGTCAAAATACCATAACTCTACATTAAACAGTGCATGGTCATGCGCATGGCCATGCGTGATGCTTGATTTTCACCTCTGGCACGCATGGGCGTGCGCATGGGTGTGCCTAAGACACTACCTGACTGACCATGTTATACTCTTTCGACCATAACTTCCTCTACCGAACTCAGATTCAAGTGATTCAAGAAGCTATGGAAAGCTAATTCATAGGGATACAATTTTATGAAGATACATATAGATTGACTAAAATTCCCTTGAACTGGCTAGTAATGTCAAAGCAAATGAATATAATTTAATTCTAGCTACTCAAACACCTAGCATTCCATTCCATACTAGTATATAACTAAATTCAAACTTAAAAACACTTCATACACCTACTAAACATCATCAATTCAATCATCAACATATAATTCACAATTATTCACAAGATTTACACATCCATATTCATCATTTCATCACACTTCCATCACTCATTCATACATTATCTCATTCAAAAGTATAAACTTAAAGTATGTGTAAATCACCACATCAATTAGTACCCATGTGATCACATTCAACAATATATTTGGTACTCATAACCAAATTCATAACATTTTAAGAGTACATATACAATTCACATCATCATTCTCACATTCAATTGACATTTAACATGTATGCAGATATGGTGCTAAAATGCATAATTATGCTTGTTAGTAATCTGGTCAGAATTCTTAATACACGTCACACATGTTTCTCAAAAATCTCACATTATTCTCTTTTTTTTCTTTTTCTTTTTTTTTCATATATCCGTAGCCATTTCTGAGACTCTCTACCTAACTCGGTCTCATATCTCACACGTGCGCGCATATATATATATATATATATATATATATATATATCATATGAATGGTCATACCTGAGACTCTCTGGCCAGCTCAATCTCAGACTGTGGAGCTCAATCTCCATACACAGTTTCCTCACATTTCTCATATCTAGGGCTGTGCATTGGGCGGGTCGGGTCGGGTCTCGACCCGAAAATTTTCAAGAATTCAAACGAGAACCGAAACCAAAAATTTTGGTCGGGTTTTCGGGTCGGTTTTTTGGTTACCCGAAAATTATAAAATTATAATATAATAATAAATGAGATAAAATAACACTAGTAAAGGGTTAGTCGGGTGATAAAGGGACTTCAAACCTTCTTATGGGCGCGGGTTCGAATGCTAGTAACAACATTCAAGGCTATTTTTGAAAGAATTTGGTTTAATTTAATTAACAAAAATCAAATACAAAGCTAGGATTCGAACCGGTGACGTCCACATG
>CATIWO010244423.1:0-12832 GCA_949673435.1 Macaranga tanarius | reverse complement strand
ATTCAAATAGATCCCAACTCATACACACTAAGCCAAAAACCCCCAAATTAATACCAAAGCTAAAGTTATAAGTCTACTTTAAAATCCAATTGAAATCATTTCAATTGAACATGCATAAAAGTATTTAGGGATGTAATAATCTATTCAGCTCAAAACAGAGCACTTAGTGAGCACTGAAATGTTTTGCTTCACCAGACCCTTCTAACCACGAATTTCTGAGAAACTTAAAACATAAAACTTGTGAAGGACTCCCTAAAGTTTCCAGAACACTAAGGCTTGATCAAATTAGAGGTGTATAGCTCTAGTTATGGTCAAATTTCAGAAGGTAAAAATTCAGCCAAAATAGAACACGAATTCAACTATTCCATTCACTTCCAAACCCTCACAAAAACTCAATCAAATCATAAATCACTTACCAAGAGATGTTCTAACACTTAGGAGGTTGTTAATCACAGCTTGAACTCTCCTTTTTCCAGCCAAAGTAGCCTCTCTTTCTCTTTCTCTCAAACCCTTATTCTTTTGAAACTAATGGTGCAACTCTTTTCTTTTTACTCAAACACACATACATGCATACATATATACACTCACGTTCGCTGGAGAAGATCAGACCTAAGTTGTGATATTTTATAGCCAAATGTCCACTTTGGTCCTTAATGATTTACTCTTCCACCCAACTAGCCCTTGAACTTATATTTGCTACAAACAAGCCTTTACACTCTAGTCCCTTTCTACCAATCCTACTAAATCTCAACTCAAACAATTCTTTATCTATTGTGCATAAAAGATATCTTATACTACTCACACGTATACTAGAGAAGCGGGTGTTACATTATCAATGTTCAAATGAATTTATTATATATACAATATATGCAATATATAATTATTTTTTTCAAATAATGGTTAAAAAAAGAATTATGGGAGAAAAAATAAAACTAGATAATTATTTTAAATTAATATGATATTTTTTAAGTTTTTTTAATAATAATTAAGTAAAGAACTAATGCTGAGACTAGATTCAAATCCTAGTAGATATCATGATGTGGATGAGCAAGCATGCGCATTTATGGAGAAATATGAAAAATTGCAGTAGTGGCATTTTCGTAATTTCGGACAACTTTCGAGTTTTAGATTTTTACGAATTCAAAGTCCAATTTCATTGGAATCGGGCCAAATATCAAAACTCACCAACTTTACTTATGACGTTCATTTCTTTTGGGCCAAATTCCATCGTACATGCCTCAAAAACGTGTTTTTGTGGTTTTTTTTTTAGTTTTTTTGAATTTCCTATTTTATTTAGGATTTTTTTAGGGTTATGCTATTTAAGGGTTTTTTTTTTTTTTTTTGGGGAGAGTTTTGATTAATGAATTGATTTCTTGATTATCCCAAAATTCTGTGAATTTTGTTGCCTATTCCCTGAATTTTAGAATTGCAGGTTATAGAAGATTGTTGACTAGTAATCGTGCAAGATTCAACAATCGATAATATTTATCTTATTCAGACTTCCACTACGTCAGTTTAATATCAGAGCTATGCCACCCAGAAGGCAGCCATCGTAGTCACATCAACAACGTGTAGAGGAGGTTTACGAGCGTGATGATCTATGTCGCATTGAGCAATGATTCGAGCAACAGATTGAGCAGATGATAGATCAGAGGATGGACACTTTGATGGAATGACTAATAGAGAGGATTGGTGAGTTGTTAGTCAATCAAAACAGGAAAAATCCAAATCACGGGATGATCTCTAATTTTGATGAACACAGAAATCCTTTTGTGGGGAGGACACGATGAAGATGACTACGTAGATGATTATGATGATGTGCCTCGTAGGCGTCATCGACAACATGCAGAAGAGGAGGACAGAAGGCGTTGGAAAACAGGTATGAGAACTGAAATACTTGAATTTCATGGCGGCTTACAACTAGAAAAATTTCTTGATTGGTTGGCCGCAGTAAAAGAGGTTTTGGAATTCAAAGGTGTGCCAGAAAATAAGCGAGTACCTTTGGTGGCAACTAGATTCCGCGAACGAGCTATGGCATGGTGGTAGCAGATTAAGAAAACTAGAGTCCGTTTGGGCAAATCTAGAATCATGACGTGGGAAAAGATGAAAAAGCAGGTGCGAGCAGCCTTTCTGCCTTATAATTATCAACGATTGTTGTACCAGAAGTTGCAGAATCTGAGGTAAGGAAACCATTCTGTTCATGATTACACTATCAAGTTTTACCAACTGATTGCTAGGAATGAAGTGCATGAGACGGAAGAACAATTAGTGGCTCAGTATATCAGGGGTTTAATGGAACAAATTAAGGAGACGATCAACATGTTTGATCCGTTTTCTGTTTCTGCAGTGCACTAGCAGGCTTTGCAGATTATAGAATATTGTTGACTGGTAATCATGCGCCATTCAACAGTCGATAATATTTATCTTATTGAGACTTCCGCTACGTCATATCATATAATGCTAGAAATGTTTAGTCATCATATCAGATACTCCTTAGCAATATTTTTATTAAGCTTTAAAATTTATTATAAATTCAGAATTTAATTAATTAATTATCTAACAAAACTGTTGGGATCAGCTGACAGGGGTTGTTTTCGCTTAAGGTAAGGTCTCGAGTTCGAATTCTAGTGAACGCAGTCACATTAAATAGTTGTTAGAAGACCTTTACTGTCTTTATAGTTATATCCGGATCGAACTAGATTACTTAAAGTCCAATAAGTTTTGGATATCAGTGATTTATAAAAAAAATAATAATTGCACATTTGTTAGAACACTTAAGATTTATATAAAAATAAGGAACTATACAGCCAACGAATAAAATTATTCATTTTTATGTCATGAACACAGACCAAAAAGTTTAAAACAATAATTTTAAATATTAACCATCCGTATCAAGTACTTTTTTTTGGTTGAAAATTCTATGAGCTTTTCCTGAGAGCATGGCATAGATCGGTTTTTTTTCCTTATCTAAGTAACTATCAGAATGATTATTACACTGTATATTACTCCTAGACAGGTTTCCAAGCTGAAATAGCATGAATTATTCTTCCTTTCCATCCCATCAGAATCCAATCACCATCTTCATCAACTGAAAAATTTTTATGATAATCAATCTTGATGTTCCTAACCCTCTTCACTATATCTTGATGCAATGGTAGCTACCAAAACCCAATTCTTGAATTCCTAATCTGCCATTGCTTGTATATTTCAGGTCTTTCGAACCTCTAGAAACCTTCACATGCTACCACATTCATAATATCTTTTCCTATGAATTCTCTCTCAAACGCTAATCTTTACTGATTTTCGCGGGTTGCAATAGCTTCAAACATGTCAAAAAATGAAGAGAAATGGAATAGCGCGTCGCGAAATCTTGTGATGAAAAATGGTTCATTGTAAGAACCATTAGCCACTCCGTGCAAAAATATATTAGGATTGATACTCTTAATCAACTTCAGGACAGCATCTCTTGGACTGTTAAGTGCAATTGTGCCATCCGGTAAGTTCTTTAATCTGTTCATACAGCAGACAGCAACAGCTTCATCCTTGTCAATCTTGAGATCTTCGAGTCGAATAGTTTCCCATTTCTGTGCTATGGCATTATACTCAACTGGCACGCTCAATCTATCAGCCAATCTTTTGAGTCTACGACCTGTCTCTTCGACTCTTTCTGCAGGCCAAAAACCTAGTTGAGGGTAGTCAATTCCTGTAATGCGAATCTTTGGAGGTCCACCAGGTCTTGTCGAGAGGCGATAGATAAGGCAAGGCCATTGAAATCCATAGGAACTGCCAAAGTCAATAATGTGCAGCCTTGTTGCCTTCTCTACTGCTTTTGCAATCGTTCTATTTGCGAAGAAGTTTGACAGCTTCTTGAAGGGGCATATCGAAACATAGAACTGATACGCTTTTAGGATATCATCAGCATTAGTTGAAGGCCAATGCATTAACATCCCAGTGCCAGCCAA
This sequence comes from Macaranga tanarius, assembly GCA_949673435.1. Lineage (NCBI taxonomy): Eukaryota > Viridiplantae > Streptophyta > Magnoliopsida > Malpighiales > Euphorbiaceae > Macaranga > Macaranga tanarius. Next base: position 8,870 of record CATIWO010244423.1, on the reverse strand, counting down.
GCGTACCTCAAGCGCATTAGCAAAGTAATAAGCTAATCCTTGGTTGGCATCACTAAAAGGAGAGGCGTGCTACTTTATTAGCTTCAATTGCTCGTATGCAATTTTTCGATCCCCACTTCCTGTGGCTTGTGCACATTATATTAGGAGTATTGACAAATCAACCATCTCCCTATCGTCAGCTTGACTTCTTATATGTGTGTTTGACTTTGATCCTTGTGGTTTCTCATTTTGCTGCAATTTCATACTATCTTCATTTCTCGATGCATCATATAGAGAACATGGTAAGGACTCATAGTGCCCAATCTTATGCAGAAATGGATTATCGAATATCTCCAGCTGTCCAGACTCTCCAGTAGAGACCACTGCAGTATGTTTCTTGCTTCTTCCTTATAATTCCTCCAAGTATTGATGCTGATGAACTATCCTTCCTATAGACAGATTTGTCGAAAAGCTGCTTCTGTGCTTCACTGCACTTTGTGCAGATTCGAACTTGCCTATTTTGAAATTCCAATTGATCTGGCCTACGTTATCAGCAGAAGGGTAGTTGTTGCGGCTATCAACATTGCTAGCAGAAGGGTCTGGTCTCTGATCAGAAAGAGGAGGATAATTTTTACCAAGAACATCATACAGAGATTTCTCAGCAACTTGAAGAGCTAAACAATCCTGCACCATGCAAGGTCTATCTGCCAAGTCTTCTTCTTCCATTAACATATCATTTATGTACTGAAACACAGCTTGAGAGAAATTAACAGATTCACTATTGTATGCAGAATCACCATATGCAATCAGTTCCAGAGATTGAGTATTCGATCCTGATGGCTGCAGATTGGTAGTAAGAGGTACAGAGTTGCTGGATTCAAGATTTAACTGAGACCCATTATCAGGATTATGATTTGAAGCGACTTGAAATGATCTGAACTGAAATTCTCCCGGTCATTGGAGAAGAGAATTTTCAAAAATTGAAAGAAGTATGCAGGGAAGTATTGTTGGGCTAAAATCTTTTAAATTAACAGGAAAAGAATGGATTTATTTTTACATCCAAAGATGAATGGATATATATGTTTTAAAGAAGAGAAATGAGAGGAACATCATAAAAAAAAAACATTAATTCAAAGTTTAACCTTCCTGGAAATATGAAACATCGAATACTATATTATATAATATTTCAATTGATGAAAGATAGAATTGTTGGAGCATGATAAGATTTTTGTTGAATGTGTATAATTTCAGCAGGGAACTGCAGTTAGGGGTGTACAATCGGTCGGTTTTATGTAGTACTCTCTAGGTACCACATACAAGTGTCCAAATATAATTCATACACGTGGCAAAACTAAAAAGTTTTTCATAAAAGATAAGTTATATATATATATATATATATATATATATATATAAGTATAAGTTTGTACATTATACATAAATTTTTATATATGTATATAATAGTATACATAATCTCATTACAAAAATCCTTAATGCCAAAATGATGATATGCTCATGTGGATGGAGATATTCGACATCAAGCATATTGTTGCCCACCTGAGATCACTAAAAGACCAAGCTTCAAGCTTTCTATCAAAGCAATCCCTCAAGTTAGGCTATCTACTATCTAAAAACCATAATTGCAAAGGAATGAGCTTGCGACTCAATAAGTAACTATTAAAACAACCATACATATATTTCTTCTAAAGAACTAATTAAGAAAAATATATAGAATACATTACAATATGTCAAAATACAAGAATTTAACATTTAGACTGCACATGGGAGTCCAAATGACAAAGGTGTATATGAACACTCAAATGTTAAGCTTAATTAGAGAATCTTAAAAATATATTCTGGCAATTATCAAAATATGAGCTTATAGAGGACTCTTTAACGGTTCTATATCATCAAACCACGCCTCATTTGGAGTTTCGTAGCTCAAGTTATGGTCAAAATACTATAATTCTGTAAGTAGGCCGCTCATGGCTGTGCGAGGGATGCACAGGGCCTTGCGCCAGTGCCTGAGAGCTCGAATTCCTCTCCTCTGAGAGTGCATGGCCGTGCTACACTGGCACACAGCCGTGCTACACTGGCACACGGCCGTGCTTGAGGGTCTGCATGCATGGCCTACAGACTATATCGCACTCTTTTAGTCATAACTCTCTCTACCAAACTCGGATTCAAGTGATTCAAAAAGCTATGAAAAGCTAACTCAAAGAGCTACAACTTTCACGAAGATACCTAGGCTGAATTCATTTATATGAATTGATCAAAATACCCTTGAAGTGACTAGTGATGTCAAAACATATGAATATAACTCAATTCAAGCTACAACCATACATTATAAACACACTAGTCTACACCAAACATCTATTAACATCACAACAAACAACATTGTTGGTGTCTTAACCTATATCCTCAATAATATAATTCATTTGTGGCACACTAAGCTCCATAATAACTTATTGATACAAACACAATCTACGAGGAGTCTGCCAAAAATTGGGCAGAACCTCTCCTAGAATATATTCATCTCCATACTACAATAGGGCCAATCCTACAATGAATAACTACACTACTATTCCACATTCATAATTCATTAATCTCACAAATAAAACCATATTCAACACTTATATACATACATAATGCAATAATGTATGATTATGCACAAGCTTATTTTTACTTTTCTTTTCTTTTCATCTATCCGTGGCCATTTCTGAGATTCTTTACCCCTTTCAATCTCAAATCTCACACGTATATGTATATATATAATTATAACATGAATGGCCATATCTGAGACTTTCTACCCCTTTCAATCTCAGATCATGGAGCTCAAACTCCACACACACATATTCCTCATATTGATGCAAAATGCATACCTTTCCATATACTCGCATCACAATATATATTTAACATACCACACTAAGTGGCTTACACATCAAAGATACCAATATCACATATTCATACTCATTTTTGCCATTAAATTTGGCATTCACAAGTCTTGCCATTAAATTTGGCATTCACAAGTCAAGCATTGTCAAGTAATTTTAGTTACAAGAGAATTACTATACATAACCATTGAGTTAACAATTACTTACCAAAAGCTTGAACTCCTTCTCAAGCAAAACCCTCATATTGAGCAGAGCCTCCTTCTCCTCTTCCAACTCCTATATATCATCACATACCAAAACTAACAATTAACTATATCAATTCACCCCTAATACACAAAATGGAAATAAAATGCTCCTCACTCAAATGGACCTCAAGACACACACACGCTAGTCCAAAAACCCCCAAATTACTACTGGAGCTAGGCTTATCATCTATTTCCAATTCTAATTGGAATTACTCAATTTGGACAAGTATGAAATTAATTATGAATTTTATAATCCAATCAGCCTAAAACATAGTACTCAGTAAGTACTGAAATGTCCGACCTAATATAACAAGCTTAATAGAAAAATTCGGCCAAGTTTAAAATATAAAAAATCTAGAGGACTCTCTAACCACTTGAACTTTGTCTACAGTTTTTTGTATTAAGTCCGGTCCTTCAATTTATCTCAAGCCTTCCACATCCCAACAAATCGGACTTCGACATTTTCTTCCATAAAAAGCTTCATACGGTGCCATTCCAATGCTAGAATGAAAACTATTATTGTAGGCAAATTCTAGCAATGGCAAATGATCATCCCAGTTGCCTTTGAACTCCAAAGTACAAGCTCTCATCATGTCTTCCAAAGTCTATATCGTCCTCTCTAATTGCCCATCCCTTTAAGGATGAAAAGCAGTACTAAAATATAATTTAGTACCCAATGCTTCTTGTAGACTTTCCCAAAAATGCGATGTGAACCTCGGATCTCTATCCGACACTATGGACAATGGCACTCCATGCAACCTTACTATCTCAGAAACATATAAAGCTGCTAGTTTGTCCAAAGAATCCGTTTGTTGTATAGGCAAAAAGTATGTGGATTTGGTAAGTCGGTCAATTATCACCCACATCGCGTCATGCTTCTGAAATGTTCATGGTAATCCAATTATAAAATCCATCATTATTCTCTCCCATTTCCATTCCGGTATCTTCAAAGATTGCAATTTTCCCACCGGTGCTTGATGCTCAGCTTTTATTTGTTGACACGTCAAACATTTAGCTACAAACTCTGCCACATCTTTTTTCATCGTTGGCCACCAATAAAAAGGCTTTAAATCCCGGTACATCTATGTGCTTCCAGGATGCCTCGCGTAAGGAGCAGTATGTGCTTCAATCATGATTTGCCTTCTCAATTCTCCCTATTCAGGAACATATATTCAGTTGCCAATCACTAACATGCCATCTTCTCTAATTGCAAACTGAGTATTGATTCCTATTTGTTGTGTTTGTAACATGAATTTTGAATGGAGACATGTTGGCTTCGCATTTTGGATAAGTTTTGGGTGTTTTGGACGAGTTTGGTATGCATATTGCATGTTTTGGGCAAACATGGGCATACATACGGGTGTGTTGTGAATACAGGAGTGTTGTTGGCCATGTTGAAACCTGCCAATTTGTCCAGAACGATACAAGGGAGGGAACATAGGCGTGTTTCAGGTCGTGTTTCGACTCCGTTTTCACTCCAAAAGGCTACACGGGTCGAGACACGCCCGTGTAGCAACCAGAGGTGTCCAAATCTATTTGGGAAGAGTTTTTCTCCTATTTTTCTCTCCACAAACTCTATAAATAACCCTTGTATCAATTTAGGGTTAAGAAATTCGGCCTATTCATCATTGTTAGCCGACTAAACACTCTTTGTACGCTATTTTTACAGTCATAGTGAAATCTCTCCTCCTCTGCCCGTGATTTTTACCTATATTGGGGTTTTCCACGTAAATCTTTGTGTCTATTCTTATTTATTTTATTTTGCTATTGTCTGTGTGTTTATTTGCATTCGCCTATTGCTTTCGCTGCGACTCTAACAAACTGGTATCAGAGCTAAGATTATTTTTCCCGGGTTTGATCTTGGCGTTGTTTGATCTAAAAAATGGCATCGTTAAAGTATGATATTCCTCTATTGGATCGTAGCACAAGATTCACGTTATGGCAGGTTAAGATGCAAGCCGTACTCGCTCAGATGGAGTTAGATGATTGTATTTTGAGGTTTGATCAGATGCCCGCGTCATGGACAGATGATGTAAAAAGGCGTAAATATCGTAAAGCCTTGACACAAATACATCTGCATTTGTCGAACATAATTTTACAGGATGTAATGAAGGAGAAGACCTCAGCTTCATTATGGGCGAAGTTGGAGCAGATATGCATGAAGAAATCTCTCCCTAGCAAGATGCATTTAAAGCAGCGTTTGTACTCTCATCGTATGGTGGAAGGTACATCCCTTGAGGATCACTTAACTGTGTTTAAGGATATTATCTCTGACTTGGAGAGTATGAAGCTCAACGTTGAGGATGAGGACTTAGCTTTAATTTTGTTATGTTCCTTACCTCCATCTTATAGAAATTTTGTTGAGACTCTGTTGTATAGCCGTGAGAAAATCTCTCTTGAAGAGGTTTATGAGGCATTGTATTCCAAGGAGCATGTTAAACAGTTGGTGGTTAACCCGGAGACTCATAGAGAGAGTTTTGTTGTTAGGGGAAGGACGACTGAGAGAGGAGGGGATGAGAATAGGGGCAGGTCTAAGTCAAAGAGCAAGACCGTGAAGTGCTATTATTGCAAGAAGAAGGGTCATGTCAAGACCGAGTGTTTTAAGTTAAAAAATAGGACTGAGAGAGGTGATCAAAAGGGTAAAAGGCCAGAAAATTCTGGCGAGGCCAGTATTGTTGAAGATGTAGAAGATTTGGACAATCAAGGTGATCTTCTCGTTATCTCTGACAGTAGGATCAATTCAACATATGACTGGATTTTGGACACCGCCTGCACATTCCATACGACTCGCAATCGGGAATGGTTTACAACCTAAGAACCGAGAGATATGGGGACTGTTTTGATGGGGAATGATGCCCCATGTAAGATTGTCAGAATTGGAATGGTCAGAGTTAAGATGCATGATGGGATCATCAGAACACTTGAGGGTGTTCGGCACATTCCTGATTTGGGCCGAAATCTTATTTCAGTTTCTACCTTCGATAGTGAAGGTTACAGTTATTCGGTGGAGGTGGAGTATTGAAGATTACGAAGGGCTCTCTCGTTGTGATGAAGGGGCGTTTGAGGCATGCCAAGTTGTACGTCTTAGAGGGTTCGACCATTATAGGTGACGCAGCCATCACCTCCTCCGAGTTGGATAAAACTACACTTTGGCATTTGCGATTAGGCCATATGAGTGAGAATGGTCTAGCTGAATTGAGCAAAAGGGGATTGATAGATGGTTGAATTGGGAAATTAGAGTTTTTTGAACACTGCGTGTTTGGGAAACATAAAAGGGTGAGTTTCAGTAAGGGCATTCACAGCACAAAAGGGACACTTGACTACGTTCATTCAGACCTTTGGGGGCCATCCTAAGTTCCTACTAAGGGTGGTGCAAGCTACATACTGACGGTCATTGATGATTTCTCGAGGAAAGTTTGGGTGTTCTTTTTGAGGCATAAGAGTGAGGTGTTTGCCACTGTCAAGCAGTGGAAGATCATAATTGAGAAACAGATTAGAAAGCAAGTGAAGCATCTTCGCACTGACAATGGGTTGGAGTTCTGTTCGGGTGAGTTTAACTTATTTTGTCAAACTGAAGGAATTATTAGACATTTGACAGTTCCGGGTACTCTACAACAGAATGGTGTGGCTGAACGCATGAATAGAACATTAATGGAGAAAGTTCGATGTTTGCTTTCTAATTCCGGGTTACCGAAGTCGTTTTGGGCTGAAGCTACTGTAACAGCCTGTTTTCTTATGAACCGTTCTCCCTCAACAGCGATAAACAAGAAAACTCCGGAAGAGGTATGGTCTAGTACTCCTCCAAATTATTCTAACCTGAGAATATTTTGTTGTCCCACCTATGCTCATATTGATAATGGTAAATTGGAACTTAGGTCTAGAAAATGTGTTTTTCTTGGTTATATGTCTGGTGTTAAGGGTTATAAGCTTTGGTGTCCCGAGTTGAGTAAGATTATTGTGAGTCGCAATGTAATCTTTGATGAAACTCCTATACTTTTTAATCAGTCTCCTAGAGACAAGTGTGATGAGTCTGTGCAGCAGTAGGAAACAGACATTAAGGTGGAGTTTCCGTTTGAGGAGGAATCCACACCAAAGGCTACACTAGATGAGGGTACAGAGATGATTGAGGTTAAGGAGGCTACCACACCTTAGTACTCTATTACGAGGGATAGACTTAGGAGGCCCATTAAACCACCACAAAGGTATGCTGAAGCGGATATGGTAGCTTATGCGTTAAATGTGGCTGAGGATATTGATGCCGGTGAGGAACCATCTACCTATAAGGAGGCAATCAGTTATGTGGATTCAGAAAAGTGGTTGATTGCCATGAATGAGGAGATGGAATCTCTACACAAAAATAGCACATGGGTGTTAGTGAAGTTACCCAAAGGCAAGAAGGCTGTTCGGTGTAAGTGGGTGTTCAAGAGGAAAGAAGGCACTCCGGGTATTGATGATGCTAGATACAAGGCGAGACTTGTTGCTAAAGGCTATAGTCAGATTCCGGGTATGGATTACACTGATGTGTTCTCTCCTGTTGTGAAACATAGCTCTATTCGAGCTTTACTTGGGATTGTTGCTAGGCATGATCTTGAGTTGGAGCAAATGGATGTTAAAATGGCATTCTTACATGGAGAGCTTGAGGAGGACATCTACATGCAGCAGCCAGAGGGTTTTGTTGCTTCAGAAAAGGAGGACCATGTGTGTTTATTAAAGAAATCTCTCTATGGGTTGAAACAATCTCCAAGGCAATGGTATAAGAGGTTTGATGCTTTCATGACCACACACGGGCTTAGACGTTGCAACTATGATAGTTGTGTCTATTTTAGAAAGAACCGTGATGGGTCATTTGTGTATCTTCTTCTCTATGTTGATTGCAGCTAGAGATAAAGAAGAAATTGGAAAGGTCAAATCTCAGTTGAGTGCCGAATTTGAGATGAAGGATTTAGGTGAGGTAAAAAAGATCCTTGGTATGAAGATTGTGAGAGATAGAAAGGTTGGCTCGTTGTATCTTAGTCAAAGGGGGTACGTTGAGAAGGTTTTGTGAAGGTTTAATATGCATAATTGTAAACCTGTAAGTACTCCATTGGCCTTACATTTTAAGCTTTCAGCTTTGTTGTGTCCACAGTCAGATGATGAGATCGAGTACATGACTCGAGTCACTTACTCTAGTGCGGTTGGTTCCCTTATATATGCTATGGTTTGCACACGTTCGAATTTATCGCATGCCGTGAGTTCTGTTAGTAGATACATAGCTAATCCGGGGAAAGAGCATTGGAAAGCAGTTCAATGGATCCTTCGCTACTTGCGTGGCTCTTCGGGAGTGTGTTTGCATTTTGGGAGATGTAGAGATGGGGTTGTTGGTTATGTGGATTCAGATTATGCCGGTGATCTTGACAAGAGGATATCGTTGACCGGTTATGTGTTTAGCATTGGTGGTTGTGCTATTAGTTGGAAGGCAACATTGCAAGCTTCAGTTGCGTTGTCTACCACAGAGGCTGAGTATATGGCCATTACTGAAGCCGTTAAAGAGGCCATTTGGTTGAAGGAATTATTTGGAGAGCTTTGTGATGATTTAAAGCTCATGGCGTTGTTTTGTGATAGTTAGAGTGCTATTTTTCTCACCAAAGATCAGATGTTCCATGAGAGGACTAAGCACATTGATGTTCGCTATCACTTTGTACGAGATGTTGTTGCAAGGGGTGATGTGGTTGTGGAGAAAGTCAGTACACATGATAATCCCGCTGACATGTTGACT
>CATIWO010244340.1:0-11876 GCA_949673435.1 Macaranga tanarius | reverse complement strand
GCCTTCAAGTGGAGGGCCCTTTTCATAACTTTTGCAGTGACACCCACTTTTACCTCAGAGATGGTTTTACGTGGCACCTCTCGACACTCTACAACCTTTAACTCAGGTCATGTCGGGGTAAGAGCCATGCTACATCACAGATCATATGTGAGAACCCCCGATCATGAGAAAGGCTAGGTATATGCAACCTAAGCCTCTAACCACACTCTGATACCATTTGAAGGAAAGTGTGATAGTGTAACAATCAAAAATGCAAAATTTAAAAAATTTGATTGCATGCAACATTTGCATCAAACATAAAAGATTTCCATGCCTATAGATCATATCACATGCACTCTTACATAACTAAACATGTATCAAGGATAACATTTAATCAATAATCAACCAAGTCATGCATTCTCAACATAAGACCTAGCAACTATAGGTTTAGTAACACTTATAAAACTCCTAGCTAGTGGCATGCTTGACAAGCTTTGGTTGAGGTTGATCTACAAGCTCCTAGCTTCCCAAATGTGAAGCCTCTAGCTTGATACACACGGATTGGAGAAGGAAGACTTCCAAGGACGGTGATGCTCTAGCCACAAGCCTCTCCTCTTTGACCTAAGGTCCTTGCAAGAACCTCACCAAGCTAGGATGTATAGAATAAGTAAGCAACCTCCAATGGATGATGGTGTAGTACGTGTACAACTCTTGTACACTAATGGTCTAAGATTGAAAGTACACAACATTTGTATGTAATGGTATTTTCTATACTTGAAGAAGAAAAAGGAAGAATACACTCTCTAGCCTTTTCTCTCTTTTATAAGAATATCAAATTGCTCTCAAAATGTGCAAATGGAGTTATGTCTTGATTGTCTCTACAAACTCCACTAACTATCAATATAAAAATAATATAATAACAGTTATGACTTGAGTATCTCACACTCAAGCCATATGCATTAGGAGTTAGAGTGTTGTCTCTACACTCTCCACTAACTTAAACAAAACCAATATTATAATAACAATAACAACTTGAGTGTCTCACACTCAAGTCACATGCAATGCTATAGTTTGAGTGTCTCATACTCAAGCTACATGCATTTGATAAATTGAGTATTTCATACTCTATTTATATGAATGGCTTGGCTTTACAAGTGAGTGGGTGGTGTTTGGTTATATGGATAACCGAAGCCTTGATATTCATTAACACTTAATGGATATGGGCTAAGGTTATATGCACATGGGCTTTTCTACACTTAGAGAAGGCCTACTCCATACTATAAGACAACTTGTGGGCTAATTCAAACTCTTTAAATAAAGCCCATGCATTAGTCTATCTTAAGTCCATCATAATTAATTTACTAGGTCCATCTCATGGCCTATATAGAAATCTATTAGGACGTAAATATTAATCTAGTCCTTGAACTTAATATCATATATTAAATCAAGTCCAAATTAATATTTATTTAATTACTATTAAGTCCCAATCTTTGAATTTAGATTTCAGAATATGCTAGATTCCCGCATACGCGCAAATTCAATTCAATTCAATTAATTAAACTCTTTAATTAACAATGAAATTAATATTAGTCTTCACAAGTGCAATCTTTATATGTATGACTTATTAGGTTCAAGTCTAAATAGAAATGGAAAATAATATTAACACTTAATATCATGGAAATACCTTTCCATACTAAATGTGAAAATCCCAATTAATCACATTTAGTTTCCATAAGTCGTGAGTGACCCTTAACATAGATGTCACGACTACCCAAATATAAATGAATACTTTATGTAGATTCACAAGAACCACAGAACACAATTACTATGCACTAAATGTCTCTTCATTATAAGATCCCAATATTGGCTAAAGTCACATTTTAGTCAAACTTTAATTGCCTCAAGCATATGACCTCATCTTAAGTTCAATTCTCGATAAAACACGACTACTACTAGAAACTCCTTTATAGCACTAAAACTCTTTTCGGATTAGTCGAGCTTGACTTGGCCAGGTACTTATTTATTAAGAATAATTTAGATAGTATAGGATCTTATCCCGGTTCACTCTAGGTAATAAATTTCATCTTGGCCGATCACTCATCTTTATATATAACCAACTAGAGCCACCACACGCCATATACCTACACGTGGCTAGCACAGGTATGCAAGCGGTAACAAACTCTAACCAACCATATGTGGATGACCGAGTCACCTCATGTCAAAGGACTATATGCACTATTATGTCCAAGATTATGATTGTTGACTTAAGTGAACATCCATACAATCATAAATTTTACGTCATTGTTCGATTTACTCATCACATAAGTATCCATATGTCTATTCATATCAAGTAGTATGAGATTCACTACCTCCCACTATTGATATCACATACCGATTAAGGAAAATAGACAGAGGTGATAGTTTAGAGATTAATACTACCCAAATATTAATCTAACGACTACGAACATTTATAGTATATGTACTAAATAAGTTTGTCACTCACATTATCAACTCTTGATAATAAACTTATCTAACATAATACTAAGGGTAAATACTCAAATAAACAAACACTTTAATTTAAATGAATATTTCATTGCCATAGGGATAAATATACAATGTCTACATACAATAATGTCCCTAAGGCACATCTACACTAACATCTTCAACTGAAGATATTTTAAGCTTTTCTATTTAATTAATTTTGTAATTTATTTTTATATACCTTGAAAAATTTTACATTATATTTATAACAATGTGCAACTACATCGAGCAAAAATATTACTAATGCAAAATGTTCAAAAAAAAGGATTCAAATATCATCACGTGTGATAAATTGTTAAAGATTTTGCAAAGTTTAAAGATTTTAACAACAATCCAAGATAAGTTTTTCGGTCACAAAATATCGATAATATCTCATTAGGGTCAGAATATTTCCCTTATGATTCTCCACTACAGATATTTCCAAGACAGTCACCACTTTCTATTAATTTAGAAGATCTTGATATTGGTGGATCTTCACGACCTTTTAGAGTAAAAAAGGTAAAATTGATGAACAACTTTCAGGTACTATTACTAGAATCAAAGAACAAAATGTCCAGGTTTTAGAGATGTTGAAAAAGGCAAGTTTGGAGAGGCAACAACAATTGGAAATTCAAAGTCGACATTTGGACCTCAATAAATTGAAAGAAGAAAATACAAATTTATACCGAGACGTAAATTCTATCCGTGATCCAAGAATTCGTGCTATTGCTCAAGCTGAACAAGAAAGAATTATATGAAAAAGAGCTCAACAACAAGCACAACCACCGTCGTATACTCCTAATACTTTTGATAAATATTTTGATGATATTGGTGGATCTGGAACTAGTTTACCAAATTATTAAATTAGTTTAAGCAATGAATATTATATTTAATGTTTAATTTTAGGGTTGTACCGTAATCTATTTAGTTTAATTTTAGAGTTGTACCGTAATATCATTTTAATAAATGTTATTTTTAATGTTAAATTATTTAAGTTCATTACTATAATTTTTTAATTATATTTATTTTATCTATTTTATAAATATATATTTTTATTTAGATATATTTTAAATTCATTTAAAAAAATATTGTAAAAAAAATTTGGACTAAATTGTTCAAAAAATAATGTATATACAATAACATTTTGGATTAAATTGAATAGTTTTCAAAGTAATGGATAATTGTTAGAAAAAAAAAAAGAAATGCATTTGTGAATAGTGGCAATGCATGTATGTGTTGCCACTATTCACAAAATACAAAATAGTGGGTAATTTACGTGCCCATTGGAGTGGGAAAATGCAAATTTTCCCCCAGAATGCGCAAAGGTTGGAGTTGCTCTAATTTAGCCTATATATAATTTTGCTATTTTATCATATTAATTTTGTTTAATTTTGATTAATTATTTAGTCGCCTAATGTTGTACTTGTTGTTTGTGTGTGTAATTGTTTTTCTATTTGTTGTGCTCAAATAGTAGAGATGGTTTCCGCAGAAAAAATTAGAATTGGTGACAAAAGGATGAAGATAATAGTTTCTTGTTTGGTTGAGAATTTGGGTAAGATATTTCTTTGTGTCAAATTGGAAGATTGAAGCATTTCTATTTGTAGATTTTATTTTTCTTTCTTTTATCTGGTGTTAGAAGGAACAAATCCCCAAAGAGAAATAGAAAGCGCAAGAGCAACACTTTATTCTATGTAAAATTTCTCATGGTTGAAAATGATTGCCAGCATCTTTGCCATCGATAAAAAAACATGTAAAGTTTTGGAGTTAAATGATCTTTACTAATAAATTCAAGGATCAAATAAAATAAGTATTTAAACCTAGGCAATGTTGCCGCGTCATAGCAGGTTGAAGCAACGCGCTCTTTCATGAGTTAAACAGGTCTAAAAAAAATAAGATAATAATTAAAATATGTAATAGGTTAAAATGAATGTTGAGGGGTAAGATCAGCAAAAGTGGTAAAATTTAGGGATAAAAGTGTGTACTTGGCCTTTTCCAAATCACTATTTCTTTTTTAAAAATAAAAAATATTTGTGGAAAAATTAACTGATGCCAAGAAAAATAAAAAGTTTTTCTCGATTAATCATAATTATCGAATAAACTTTCATTAACATTCAATAATGCACAACATTTGAATTTTACAATAAATAAAATTAGACAAAATTGAATAAATAGTTAATTTTTTAGTGTATTAAAAAAATTGATCGGACATAATTATTTATATATACTTTTCATTATTTTTGTACAATTATTTCTATTATATATTTCAATTTTCATTTATATATATATCCATTATTTTTTAATACATTAAATATTATTTCATAACAAATGTTGTTCAATAATTATATTAAAAAAAAGAACAACTTACTCAACTAAATATTGTATTACTCAACAAAAAAAATATATCTCATATAACAATATAAAGTAAAAAATAACATAACAACAAGTATCCTTTATAAAATTTTTAACATACATTATACATATACATTTATTTCTAATGTTTATATATAGAGAGGTTTATGCACAATAAACCACATAATTTTTCTTTTTTTTTTTCTTATTTTTATAGAGTATAACAACGATATGTTAAATTAAAACTCTAATAAAAATACTTACTTTTACACATCGTATTCATATGATTAATTTAATGAATGAGTTAGTAAATATGAGAATTGTATATACCGATAATGTTCATGTTCATGTAATTTACGTCGACAATTAATGTGTAATTCATGTCAACATTAATGTTCATGCAATAAAAGATTCAATTACATGACTTTGGCATTTTATATTTTAAGATACGTAACAAAAATATCTTATGTAATATATATAATGAATATATATAATTTTATATTCTAAAATATTTTATGTCATTTGAATAATATCGATCTATAGTTCATATTGTTACTATATTTACATAAATACATATAATTAGAAACAAAACTTTAATATATTGAATGTTATTTTAATGATAGTAAAAAATAATTAGTTTATCTTTGATAAAATTATTCATGATATTTTAAGTAGAAAATAAAAAGTTTATTCTTAAAAAAATTATTCATGATATTTTATAAATAAATTCAAACGTACAAATAACAAATAATTTTTTATTTTTGATAATTAAAAAATATTAAATTGACACCATTTTAAAAATAATTCAAATAATTCATAACGTTAAAATAATTATATTACAAAAAAAATTGACATAGGTATATATATGTTACTAAATACAAAAAAATTACTAAATAAAAAATAATATACAAATAATTGTAAAAAATAATTAAAAATTTATATGCAAGTAATTTTTTTCCCAGATTTTTTAAATACATAGAAAAAACTACTTATTTATTTTTTATAATTTTAGTCAATTTAAAATCAAAATACCGCAACATTGTGCGATTATCATACTAGTGTAAGTAAAAAATAATAAGATATTGAAGAATCATTTTTTACTTGGGATAATAATAAAAATTAAGATATTAAGAAATTAAAATTTCAAAACTAAATTGAACATTGTGTAATTGTTAAAAAAAAAATGAACATAGTTTAAAGTTAGGCAACCAAGAGTGTAATAAGCACAATGTGAGATCCCACATCGGATGGAAGTGGGTAGTTGGCATGCCTTATATGGGTGCAATGCCCCCTTCCTTCACGAGGCGCCTTTTGAGGACAAAACCGTGAGGACCGTTGCCTGGGGCTGGTGCCAAAGCGGACAATACCTCGTGGACCGAGTGATCTTGGGCTGTTACAAATGGTATCAGAGCCAAATCCTCGGGTTCGGTGTGCCAGCGTAGACGCTGGGGCCCTAAGGGGGGTGGATTGTGAGATCCCACATCGGATGGAAGTGGGTAGTTGGCATGCCTTATATGGGTGCATTGCCCCCTTCCTCCACGAGGCGCCTTTTAAGGACAAAACCGTGAGGACCGTTGCCTGGGGCCGGTGCCAAAGCGGACAATACCTCGTGGGCCGAGTGATTTTGGGCTGTTACAAATGGTATCAGAGCCAAATCCTAGGGTTCGGTGTGCCAGCGTAGACGCTGGGGCCCTAAGGGGGGTGGATTGTGAGATCCCACATCGGATGGAAGTGGGTAGTTGGCATGCCTTATATGGGTGCATTGCCCCCTTCCTTCACGAGGCGCCTTTTGAGGACAAAACCGTGAGGACCGTTGCCTGGGGCCGGTGCCAAAGCGGACAATACCTCGTGGGCCGAGTGATCTTGGGCTGTTACACTAATCATCACACACAAGAAAATCACAACCAATCTATATACTCTATTTTTAGCATATTTCATGCATGATATTCATGATGCTTCCAAGAATCACACACACATCCAATGATCATCAAATTCATCCAAACTCTACATATATGAGTCTACTTTAAATCTCAATTGAAATCACTCATTTATCATATGTATAAAATATATTATAGTAATTATAGCTATATCAGGTCACACAGTGTGACAAAGTGAGCAATAATATGTTTGGTTCATTTCGACCATCTTAGCATCATTTTTAGCTCAAACGCAAAACTTGAGAGTTATAGAGAACTCTCTAAAGTTTCTCCAGACTTAAACAAAACCAAATTCGGAGATATGTAGCTCGAGTTATAGTAAAAACATGGAGACTTAAATTCTAACAAAACAAAGCACGAATTTTCTTCCACACAAACTCAAGCACAACTCAATTAAAAACATAAATTACTTACCAAGTGATGCTTTAGAACTTTGAAGGATGTTAATTCCAGCCTAGACTCCAAATTCCTTAGCCAAATCAACTCTCTCTCTTACCAAATCCCTAGTTTTATTTTTAAAGAAAAAGAGTGCAACTTCCTTCATGTATATAGATGTATGTCACGTTAGAGAAGAAGAGGATAAAATAAAAAATTATGATATTTATCACCAAATATCCATCTAACTCCTTAATGAAATGCCACTCTTCTTATCTGGTCCTTAAACTTATAATTTCATCACTCAACCCTTTATTTCCTTATAAATTAGTCCTAATTAACACTCAAATTCTAATCTAACAACACCTCACCCTCATCATATACCCCAACAGTTCATATACTTCATGCTCACGTGAGTGCCAATGCATCATATCCAAACTAAATGAATAATATAAAATGAAAATGCATAAAATTGCATGCCCTCACTTTACGTGCGTTACAAGTATGAAGCTGTGGGAGCCTTTGACCTTACTTGAGACTCAACTCATGTAGTGCCCTAGCAACTATCTTTAAGTTTTCCCAATACATATGTTATGATGCCATATAGTAGTCTCATTTATAAAGCCCTAGCCCCCAATAATGATGGACTATTTTAGATTGGGCCTTGCCCTTCTACTATGGCCCGTTATGGTGGACTTTAGTTTTATTAATGAGATATGCTACTTGTTTAAAACGTCTCGAGAGATTTATATGAACGTTGGTTTTATTATCCCCCGATGATAATTAAAACTCAAACTAAAAAATCATAGGATAAGAGACTTACCGTAAACACGTGTGTAGGAGGAATAAGGTTAGAAATGCGTCATTATTGAGACCTATGTGTGATTGCTATTTATGTGTTTATTTTGTAAACTTTTTGAAAATATGAAAAAAAAAATCAAAAAATCATTTATATTTCGTGCATACATATCACTCATCTTCATTTTAAAATTCATCTGTTTACAGTCAAAAATCTCTTATGTTTGGAAGCAAGTTAAGGATAATTTGACCTACTAATGTCGAGAATCAAACTAGTCAATTGAGGCCACACCATAAGGGAAACAGAATATCAGGACCCTCCAATTTTGATCTAGAATTCTTTAGGTAACAAATTATGAAGGAGTTTAGAGATGAGGTGCCACAAATATACACAGAAGTGATTATTGAGATGTTCAATAAGAGACCCATAAATGAAGAAGTATCTAAAACCAGAACTATAGTTGGTGAACTGCTCAAAGAAAAAATGAAAGTAGCAGAGAATTTAGTTGAACCAAAATAGACAAAAGATGAATACAACTTTGGGCCTTTTAACGAGCTTTAGTTGGAGAATGGAGTCGCCACCCGGGTAAGATCCGAAATACTTTTACAACAACTGGATCCCACGAAGGAAGCCTAGCAACCGTCCTCAGAGATCGGGTCCGAAAACTGGGTATAGACTTTTGAATGGTCCACCCGATCTTGCGATCGGCCTCTATTTATATTCCAAATTTTATTATTTTTAATTATTTAATTATTCATTTAATTACATGCAAATGGCTGTTTAATCCAAGTAAATTTCACATTTTATAATTTAGTCTAAATTTGTTAATTTAATCTATTTTGATGCAATTGGGTCCATAATTCATTACATCTATCACATACAGAAATAATCCATTCACAATTAAAAAAAAAGTAAGAACATGCAAAGAAAAGAAGGGAAAAAAATGAATTACAACCTGATTGTCACACAACAAATACCAAAAAAAAAAATAATAAAATGAAATTCTAAGTTCAATTTTAGTAGCCCTAAGGCCACAAAAAATTATATTCTGCAAAAGAAGATTTCAATTAGTAGTTCCCAAAAATAAACCCTCCAAAAAAAAAAAAAGTTAGTACCAAATCATTAAAGCATGAATAATTAGAAAATATAAAAAATGTAAAGAACCGCGAACTGTCGCCTGGAGTTGTCCAGGTGACACTGAGGCGGCTCCTCTAGCTACTGAGGTGGTGCCTCTGGCTACTGAGGCGATGCCCTGAGCTCATACAATGCCGTGGTTGCCAAACACTTGAACGTGCGCTGAACTCTGCCGCCTACACATAGATATATCACTTTTTAAAGAAAAAAACTTATGTGATGAAGTTTCATCATTTTGGTGTGATTATACGTTGAATTTATAGACTTTTTAATATGATGAGTCAAGTTTTTTTCGTTCAACTATTCAATTTGAGTTCATGGATATATCACTTGACAGTAACTTGTAACATTTGAGATTTTTTTTAAAAAAAAAATGAACAAACTTATCCATACTTGTCCTGAAAAAATTCACCTGAATCAAGAAATTAATGTTGCTTGTTCTTTGAAGAAATTACTTTCCACAATTGATGAATTTCAACAATAATTTTTTTGATGAGGTAATATAAATTGTGGGTGTGTTTTTTTAAAATATCCTGTACGTAGCTAGCTAGTATAAAAATGATCAATTACAAATTGAACAGAAAACAATGAAACAATTGCAACAGCTTATCACAATTAATAAATCACAAGCTCTTGAGGGCTGCATTAATTACTCTATCCTTTTTCATGGGTAGTCCTCCATCAATCTGTACTAGTTTTGCTTCTAGAATTCATCTTTGGTAATTTTACTATACCTTCCAATGACCCTTTTCTTGACTTCATGTTTTGTCTATTATTTTGTAAATAAAACTTTTAACTTTTTTTTTCCCTATGCAGAAGAAGCTGTTGCTGCTGCTGGTGAGTGTGTGATTGCCCCCACCATGTTTAATGCTATGCAGGGTTGGTCCACCGGTACCTGAACCAAATTTTTTTTTCAAAAAAAAAAGAAGCAAGGATTATTCTAATCACTGCCCACATTAATTTCAAGGATAATTCTAATCACTGCCCATTCATTGTCAAATAATCGAATATATTTTCCATGTCAGAATTTCATCAGAATATGTCCATTACCTGGCTTTGCCCCATCTTTTTCTATATATATATATCTCACTGTTTCACTACTGACAATGTATATTTTTTTTCTTAGCAGTACTTTCAACATTAATGGCCAAATATGCATCAAGGTATATATTAATCATTAATAACCTCCCCCGGCAAGTTGGGGATGCCTGTGAATTTTAATTTTTCTTTTTTTTTTTGAACAATGAATTTTAATTTTGCACACATATCATGAAATTTTCTTTTATTGTATAATCAAATCTATAATATATGGTTTACCAATATAAATATATTTTATTTATATTATGAAATTTACCACATATCAATAAAAACTCAGTCCTTGTATCTTTCTCAATGATGTCTATGACCAAACACGTATAGATATAACAATAATAAAATAAAAACTCAGTCTGCACGAAAAAATTTTCATCATGATACCATACAGCATTATTATTAGTCCTGCATTATTTCTCCAGCTAGAAATGGCCCCATTTCATGAATGCCATTTTCATGTTTGGGCTAGAATGTTGACTTTTTGTTCTTTTTTTTTTCAAAAAAAAAAAAAAAGATGGTGATGTTGAATTCTGAATTTCTAGCTACACAGAAGCTAATTATAAGTTTCTGAGTATAAAATATTAGTAATTTTTAAAGGAACAGTGATTTTTTTTATTAATAGAAAGTTTTCATAATTTAAATATCAATTAAGTACATAACAAGAATAGTCCTTCATAATACCCTTTAAAAAAAAAAAAAAACCACTAAACGACTCTTTCCCCAGCAGCCAGAGTGAATTTTAATACTTACCAAGTGTAAGTTGTGTTTCGCATGTGGGAATAGAGACAATGCTTTGTTTTTCTATTATTCAAGTGGGAGCTTTATTAGGTGTCTTTTCATTAATAGAATGCTTTGAAATTATGTAACACTCAATTCATCCATTATTCATTGTATTTTTAGAGTTTGTTTTTTTAAATAATTTTAATAAATACCCCTAAAGCACGTTACTGGTTTCAATTGTAGAAATGGAAAATTAACTACCTAAAGACCCAGTCGCACACTAGTTCCAAAAAATTTTTCTAGAAAGATTGAAACTTAGCCAAACCTAATTATTTTCATAGATGATGCTATACTTGAATGCACTTGGACTTTCATATATATATAATTATCATCATTTCATTAACAAAGATGGACCTACCGAGTATTATTACAACATTTACTTTTGCTTCTCTTAGCTTTGTTCCTCTCTTTTCTTCATCATCAAAGCGTATTTAAACATTATCCTAAAATAATCATGATGGCATATGGACAAGCTATGATCAATGAATTAGTATGAAAATAGATAAATTTTTTTTTCATTCTATATTTTAGATTATGCTTAACACAAATAGAATATTTTCATGTGATCACACCTCTCCTAATATATCTTAACTAATTAAAGATATTAATGATTCTTGATTATTGTTGGTTAGCCCTTATAATATTAATAATGAAGCTAATAATTAACACATATGATGGCAACAATATGATTTGAAATTGGAAATGATGCAACTTTAATTTTTGATGATGCACTTGAAATATAAATTTTTGGACTTACAAAATGGCCAGCTTTAAGAATCCAATAAAAATGTAGGTTTTTGTAAGACTTGTAGAATCCTCTTGTCAATTTATCATCACCACAGTACAGAGGTGTTCTCTCCATTTTCAAGAAGTTTGGAAGCCCTTCCCACCTGAAAAATTTAAGCCATTAT
>CATIWO010244333.1:0-13047 GCA_949673435.1 Macaranga tanarius | reverse complement strand
TATTTATATATTTTTAATACAATTTAAATTTCTACTGAATTTATAATTAATGTTATGATCTAATAAATAATATACAACTATTATTTAATTAAATAATATACTAAAAAAATTAAATAATATACTACTATTATTTAATTTTTTTAAAAATAATAATTTTGGTAAATTACCGACGGATTGTCGACGGAATTATTCCGTCGGAAAATTTACCGACGGAATTCGTTCCGTCGGTAATTACCGACGGAATTAATTCCGTCGGTAATCCCTCGGTAATTTTTGCGACGGATTACAATCCGTCGGGAATCTGTCGGTAATGACGAAATCCGTCGGGAATTCGTCGGTAATTGCCTGTTTTCTAGTAGTGAACAATACTATACAACTTTGCTAACTACTTGAGAGAAATAATAAACAGCCATAATGGCTAGCATCAAATATAAGAGTTACCACTTGGGAATGCCTAGGAAAGAACTTTATGATAACTAGATTCTATAAAAGCTTTGTAACTATACTTCAAAGATTGGGTTAGAAACCAGGTATGGGCTTTGAGCCAACTCAGTTTGTATGGCTAGCCTCCATTTGTATTGTAGTTGTTATAATTATCTTTACTTATTAATTAGTCACTTTTACATGCAATTAATGAAAATTTGTCATCTAAATAATCATACAAAAAATAAGGTAAGAAGAAAATAATTACAAAAAAAATAAAACATATAAAGAAATGGAGGATGAGAAAAGAATTACATTACTTGCCAAGTTATATTAGTGAAATAAATTAAAAATTAAGAATTAAATAATTAAATAGGTCTATTTCATGGTTAAATCCATTCAATTATCAAACTATGTATAAGCATGTTATTACTCTTATTGCAAGTTAAAAAGAATTGAAAATTCTGAGTTTAATAATGCTTATCCTCCCAAACCATGGAAACTATAAGGGAGACAAAAAAAAAAAGAAATAAAGGTTCAAAGGAATAAAAAAATTCTTTCATAGTTTCATGAGCTAGTGGTCAAATTATTTATTATAACAGTAGACAAATTAGATATAATATGAGAGGTTGCATAACTTTCATTATGGGTAAGACAACTTGGCAAAGGCACAAATGAAATATAAGAATAAGAATCTACTAAAAATGTATCATCAACCTTTGATCAGGTCACAACATTTACATAGCTTCTTGATAAATGTGAGCTCCTCCCTTGAACCTGCAAGAACAAAGAAAACTTAGATGAACCTAGAATCTCTGATCCGTAGGCTCTCCGATGTTCAAGTTAGAAAGGATTATTCAAGATGAAATATAATGTGAGATATAAGCTTTTATATAGGCATAAGAAGGACATACCTAGTTCTATTTGGATTAGTACCATGTGAGTCCTAATGGGTAATGAATTAGGACTTCTTTTTGATTATTGATCTTATATGTAGACAGAGTCCTCTTTGGACTTAGATTCTATGGTATATAAGGATATAACATTCTCATATTTATCAGATGTCCCCTCCAGTGGTATCGAATATTTATGTTCAGAATAGCATTTAATTGGTGAAGGTAATAATTCCTGCCTTTTTACAATCGACTCTTTCGAATTATAAGCTAAAGTCCTCCGTTGAGGAGGTTGTTTATTTGGAAGCAGCGGAGATTTGCATGTTACGAACCTAAATAAGTTCGTATGTTTTGACCTCGAAAGGTTCATTTGTTTTGACCTTAAAAGGTTCATTTATATTGAACCTTAAGAGGTTCGTATGTTTTGACCTCGAAGGGTTCGTTTATATTGAACCTTAAGAGGTTCGTATGTTTTGACCTCAAAAGGTTCGTTTATATTGAACCTTAAGAGGTTCATATGTTTTGACCTCGAAAGGTTCGTTTATATTGAACCTTAAGAGGTTCGTATGTTTTGACCTCGAAAGGTTCGTTTATATTGAACCTCGAAAAGTTCGTATGTTTTTGACCTCGAAAGGTTTGTTTCTTTTTTTTTAATAAATGATGCTACCACGTGTTTGTATAACTGCTCGAGTCTCTTTATTTTTCGAGGCATCGTTTCATTTTCTCTGTTCCTAGAATACCCTTCACCTTGGTGAAATATGGGCATATTAACTGCCGAAAGTATGAGTGGGATAGTGAAAATTCTTTCCTCTTTATAAACCTTTCCCAAGGTTATTTTTATTCACTTTTTTATTTCTCCCATTTCTCTCTCTAGAGCTCTGACTTCTCTCTAGATTCTCCAAGCGAATATAAGCTTGCATTTCTTTATGTTCGAAGCTTTGCCAGGTCACTTTCTCCTTCCTTTCTCCTTTTAATCTTTATTTATTTAGTTTATTTATTTCTTCTCGTTATGGCCCCTGGGGTTCCCTTAGATCCTTCTGAGCCCCATCACTTCTTAAAGAAGTTATTCAAAAGTGTAGAAGAAAATATAATATTCCTGTTGAATATAAGTTTTTCCAGCCTACTTCGCATGTTAGGGCTCACCACAATCCTGATAGAGATGGGAAGTGGAATAGGATAGTTATCTATTTAGATCAGTTGGAGGGGGGTCTCCATTTTCCTCTCGATCCTTTTTTAATTTTATTCTTTCGTGCCTATAATCTTGCTCCGGGTCAATTACATCCGAATGGATATAGGTTTCTGACTACTTTCTGTGAACTAATTCATTCGCATGGTCGTGAACCCACGGTTCAAATGCATCGTCATATGTTTTCTTTAATAAAAAAAGGTGATCTCACTTATTCGATGTCTAGTATTCCTGGTTGCGGTTTATTTAAAAAATTGCCTGATATCAGTCGAGATTGGAGAAGCAAATTTTTCTTTATTAAACACGAAACTTCTTTTCAACAAGTACCCGTGATATGGACGAGTGAGCTTCAATCAGTTAAATGATCATCCAATTTCATAGAGGAAGTCGATCTAACTCTTCTTGTAGATCTTCATTATCGGTGTTCCACCTTGATGCCTTCTGCTCACACATATGTGGAATAATTTATGTATAGACACGAGCATCCTACTGATGCTAGTCTTTATGATATTGTAACTGAAGTTCTGAAATTTGGAGGTATTTATCTAACTCTCTTTTTCCTTTTGTAGATGGCTAATTTTCTTGCTGATTTCATGGAAGATATTATCGATATTATAGATGATTCAGCTGAGGTTACTACCAACCCTACTGTTGCCGACCGTACTATTCCTCCAATCAGTGTCGAGGATTATGGAGTTCCTCTCTCGTCCCCTGGTGCTCCTAAGGAAGTTGAGACTCCTAACAAATAAAAGGGGAAAAGAGCGAGGGGTTTGGAAGGGACTTATGAACCTGCCACTGAGGAGGGGGATATTCAATTTAAACGTCTGAGGATAGAGTCTTATCCCAATCCTGTCCCTTGGATACAAAAAAGGATTGGAAATCCGAGTATCTTCAATCCCCTGGTTCAAGGTCATCTCTCGGAGTGTCATCGCCTGGATAAGGATATACTCTGATGGGAAGCAACTGATGAAAATAATTTAAAAAGTCAAATCGTTCTGAGTATGATGGAGGTATCTCTTTTTCAATTACCTTAGTGTTTTTAACTATTTTTAATTGTAATCCTAATGCCTTCTAATCTTTAGGATCTTCAAGGAGTTTTGCGAATGGATGACATTCGCTACCTTCATAAGAGCAAGCGTGGCCTTGCTATTCAAAAGATGAATGAACTTACAATGGAGCACGAAAGTGATCTCTGTAAAGCTAAGGAGGTTTTTCAAACTGTTCGAGCTGAACGAGACAGTGCTCTCTCAAGCTTGGAAATTGAAAAGAAGGAGAACGTGGATCTCCAAAGCTCTATTTTTAGGTTGAGTTCAACCATTACTGAGCAAGATAAGATAATTTCTGCTTACAAGGAAGAAGTTCGTCAGCTGAAGGAGGCTCACACTAATGAGAAAAAGGGCTTTCAAGGCCTTACAGCTGATTTTGTTCAAGCTATAAAATTGGAATGTCAATGAATACTGACTCTTCAGTATTCTGATTTTGATTTTACCCCTATTCAGAGGATCTCTCTCAGGGATTTGAGTGAAGTCATTTGTAGAGAGAAGGCGGTAGCTACTGCTCAGGAAAGTCATTCGTCTATTCAGACCGAGAATGTTGATCCTGCTGTGAAATCTCCTACCGCCTCCAAATTTGTTGGGGGTCCTTCTGTTGGTGGAAGTAATATTTCGACTTCACCAAAGGAATATCTTATCTATAACTTTTTTGTTTCCTTCCTTCAGGCAATTTTTATAATGAACTTCTGGATTAATGAAATTATCTTTTCACTATTTGGTTGTGTTTTTTCCTTTGTTGAATGTTGTTGTGTTTTGCAAGAATTAGATATTTATCTTTCTTTTAATCGTAAGCCACTTGAAATTATTTTGCGTGCTTAACTTTTATGAGTATAAGTGTTTACTCGTTTGTTTTGTGATCTTAGGGTCTTTGTACGAGTATCTATACTCATTTTGTTTGCGAGTATGGACTCATCTTTAGTTTTTACGAGTATCGTTACTCGTTTTATTTACGAGTATATGGACTCATCTTTTGTTATTACGAGTATCGTTACTCATTTTATTTTGCGAGTATATAGACTCGTCTTTAATTAATACGAGTGTTGTTACTCATTTTGTTTGCGAGTG
The DNA here is from genome assembly GCA_949673435.1 of Macaranga tanarius. NCBI lineage: Eukaryota > Viridiplantae > Streptophyta > Magnoliopsida > Malpighiales > Euphorbiaceae > Macaranga > Macaranga tanarius. The sequence goes on along the minus strand of CATIWO010244333.1, from coordinate 8,428 downwards.
TGTGGACTCGTCTTTTATTATTATGAGCATCGTTACTTATTTTATTTTCGAGTATATAGACTCATCTTTTGTTATTACGAGTATCGTTACTCATTTTGTTTGCGAGTATATGGACTCGTCTTTTATTATTACGAGTATCGTTACTCATTTTGTTTGCGAGTATATGGACTCGTCTTTAATTAATACGAGTGTTGTTACTCATTTTATTTGCGAGTATATGGACTCGTCTTTTGTGTGTCTCTAAAAATTGAAACTCTATTCTTTTTAGAAATGTTGGGATGGTATTTCCTCTTAAAAACTTACAAATTATAAATACTTACTGGTAGTATTTCTGTAAGCTTTCTATATTCCAATATCTCAGGATGGTGTTTCCCTTCGAGTCTTCAAGTCTGTATGCACCTTTATTAGTTGCTTCGATGACTTGGTATAGTCCTTCCCAACTGGGATCTAATTTTCCAGTTCCTGCGTTGCCCTTTCCTATTTCTACTTTTCCTAGGACCAAGTCTCCTACCTTGAAAGTCCTTGATTGGATTGTTTTGTTGAAATAGCGGGTGACTTGTTGTCATCTAGCTTCTGCTATAGCTGCAGCCTATTCTCTTCTTTCTTCGATTATATCCAATGACATCCTGCAATCATTTGCATTATCTATTTTGTTTAGATCTTTATTGACCCTATACGAAGGAGACCCTATTTCGATAGGGATTACTGCGTCCATCCCATAAGCTAATCGAAAGGGCGATTCTCCTGTTCCACTCCTTGGAGTGGTACGGTATACCCAATAACATTATATAATTCATCAGCCCAATCTCTTTTCTTGTCATCAAGACATTTTTTGATACTTTGTAGTATTATTTGATTGGTGACCTCCATCTATCCGTTAGTTTGCGGATAGGCTACGGAAGTAAATCATAGCTTTATTTTGAGGTCCAAACAAAATTGTTTGAATTAAAAGTTGTCGAACTATTTTTTATTATCCGTAATGAGTGTGTTCGAAATTCCAAATCGACATATTATCTCCTTATAGAAGAAGTTATGGATTCTTGCTTCTGTTATTGTTGAGACTGCTTCAACTTCTACCCATTTTTTGAAGTGATCGATCGCAACTGTAATGAATTTTTTCTGTCCCGGAGCTATTGGGAAAGGTCCAAGAATGTCCATCCCCCAAGTGGTGAAGGGCCATGGGCTTCTGATGCGATTTTGTACTTGGGCTGGTGTATGTACCAACTGGGAATATCTTTGACATTTATCACAACTTTATGCTAATTTTTGTGCATCCTGGGACATTGTTGGCCAGTAGTAGCCTTGTAATAGGGCTTTCTTGACTAAGGTAGCCTGAGCTTCATGGGCTCCATATATTCCTTCATGTATTTTTCGAAGGATGTAATTTCCTTCGCTAGTCGAAACACACTTGCTCCATGGGTGGCTAAATGATATTCTGTATAAATTTCCATTATGGAGTGAGTATTGAGTAGCTTTTATTTGAACTTTCTTTGCCTGGTTCCTATCGTCAGGGAGCTTTCCTGATTCTAGGTATTCAGGAATGGGTTTAATCCACTCGGTTGTTTTAGAGGTGGTTAAAATTTCCATTTCCTCCGTAGAGGGTTTAGTGATTTCTTCATTGAGGGCAAGGATCTGGAACATGGGTCCATTTTTTACTGCGGACTTAGCTATGATATCATCTTTGTTTTTTACTCTTGGGATTTGGACAATCATCCATTGTGTACCATTCTCTTCAATCTTGCATAGGAGTGAGTGAGCTTTCTTTGAATATTTGATCATATTTAGATCTTTTGTTTCATATGTTCCTTTTAGCTGGTTCACTACGGGTTGAGAATTGCAGAGTATTTGGAGGCTTTCTGTTCGCACCCCATTTGCCAGTTGTAATCCTATAATCAGGACTTCGTATTCTGCAGCGTTGTTTGTTGCACCGTATGCTATTCTGACGGCATATTTGATTCTTATTTTCTCGGGGCCTATTAGGATTATTCCTGCACCTGAACCTTGCCTATATAATGCTCCATCGATATACATTCGCTATAGGTTCTTTTCATTGCTGAGCTCCATAATTTCAGTCATTTCTTGTATGAAATCATATAATATTTGTGCTTTGATTGTTGTTCGAGGTTCGTATGATATGTCATGTTCGCCCAGTTGCACTGACCATTGGACGAGTCTTCCGGATGTTTTCGGTCTTTGAAATATTTTTCTTAGTGGTTGGTTTGTTCATACCACTATCTTGTGAGCTTAAAAGTAGTGACGGAGCTTCCTAGTTGTGTGTACTAGGGCCAGTGCTAATTTATCCGTCTTTGGATAACGGATTTCTGCTCCCCTAAGAACCTTACTCACATAGTAGATGGGATTTTGTTCTCCTTGATTTTCTCAGATAAGTACCGATGCTAGGGATTCATTTTCCACTAATAGACAGAGGTATAATGTTTCCCCTGGTATTGGTCTACTTAGCAGAGGTGGAGATGTCAAGAATTTTTTGATATCTTCGAACGCTTTTTGGTAGTCAGCATTCCATTTGAATTTCTCGACTTTCTTCATTGCTTTAAAGAAGGGAAGGCATTTTCTTGCTGAGTAGGACATGAATCTTCCTAATGCAATGATTCGTCTATTTAGTTTCTGTAGTTCGTTTAGTGTTGTTGGAGGCTTCATGTTAATGATTGCTTCTATTTTTTCTAGATTGGCTTCGATTCCTCTCTGTGAGATCATGAAGCCTAGGAACTTTCCTGCTTTTACCCCGAACACACATTTCTCTAGGTTGAGCTTGACCTTATATTTGTCTAGCTTTTCCAGGACTCGTTCTAATAGAATGGTCCTCTTCTATTCTGCTTTTGATGATTAGGTCGTCTACATATACTTCAATGGTTTTACCAATATCTTTCTTGAAAATAAAGTTCATGAACCTTTGATATGTAGCTCCAGTATTTTTGAGTCCGTAGGGCATTACGTTATAATAGTATAACCCTTGATGAGTTATAAAGGATGTTTTTTCTTAATCCTCTTGCTTCATAGTGATTTAATGATATCCTTAGGCAGCATCCACGAAGCTATACATTCCGTGGTATGAAGTTCAGTCAACCAACTGGTCAATGGTTGGTAAAGGATAACTATCCTTAGGGCATGCTTTGTTTAGATCTGTATAGTCTATGCACATCCTATACTTTCCGTTTGGCTTTCGAACGAGTACGACATTTGCTAGCCATTCAGGATGTGTAACTTCTCGTACGAATCCCGCTTCTAAGAGTTTCGTTGTTTCAGATGCTATGATCTTCTGCCTTTCTATTGTGAAGTTACGCTTCTTTTGTATCACCGATTTAATAGAGGGATTAATGTTTAGGCTATGAGCCACTATTGTTGAGTCAATCCCCACTATTTTTGATGTTCGCGTGGCAAAAGTGCCCGAGTGGTTTTGCAACACTCGTTCTAATTTTTCTTTTATTTGCTATGGTATTTCACCACCAATTTTTATAGTTGTGCCATTCGTCAGCTTTATTTCTTTCAATTCTTCTACCGGTTCTAGCTTCACTCCTTGTTTTTTTATTTCGATGTTGGATTCAATAGGAAAGGCTTCCATCTCATCCTTTGTGGCTAATTGATAGCACTGTTTGGCTATTTTCTGGTCTCCTTTGATCGTAATAACTTGCCCTTAAATTGGGATTTTCATTATCAAGTATCTAATACTTGTTACGGCATTAGTTTCCTATAAAATTGGTCTTCCGATGACTCCATTATAGGCCAGTCTCATATCTACAATGTTGAACAATGCTTTTACTATGATATGCTCTTGGGAGTCTCGTTCGCCCAATTCTATGTTCAACTCAACACTTCCCATTGGTTTGACGGTTCCTCCGCAAAAGCTAGTTATGGGTTTCAGCTCTACTGATCAACTTCCCATTGATCGGAAGGCTTCCCAAGTAAGGACATTAACTGCACTTCCGTCATCTACGAGCATCCTTTTGACAAGGTAATTTTTTATGTGCGTGTTGATAACTAGTGTGTCATTATGAGGTTATTTGACGTGCAGTCCGTCTTCTGGGGTGATCATGATCATCGAAATGGAATAACTAGTTCGTGTCGTATATATCTCTCTACGTGGTCTTTTCCTACCATCGGATGATGATTCGTCACCTATGATCATGTTTATAACTCTTGATACATCTTTGCGAGTCTTCTTTACATCTTCCTGATGTTCAGGGTGAATGTCCGAACTTCTAGTTCGCTTTGGAAAGTCATATGTGAACTTTCTCAAAGAGCCTGCTTCGACCAATCATTCTATCTCTATTTTGAGGTCACGACATTCATTTGTGTCATGACCATGGTCTCGGTGGTATCTACAGTATCAGTTTTTATCTCTTTTTCTACCATAAAGCGGATTAAGCTTCTGCGGGGTTGGTATGTCTATACCATTTTGCTTAATCCACATTAAAATTTTTGATCTAGGAGCGTTAAGGGGAGCGTATCTCCTATCATCGTTCTTCTGTTTATTGCAACCATATTCTCTTTTTGATTCTTTTTTCTCCTCTTTTCTTCTTGATCCCCTTTCATCGTCTCTTTTTCGCATGTCTCTTCTGTCTTTATCCAAGTCAATCAGCTTGGTTGCAATAGCCATTACTTCTGGAAAAGTTTGGGGCTTCTTTATCGTTATCTTATCTCGAAGCTTCGTCATCTTGGTTCCAAATTTTAAAGCATCTATAGCTGATTCATTGCTCAGGTGCTCAATTTGCATAGCGATTTTGTTAAATCTGTTAAGATAGCTTCGAAGTGTTTCATTATCATCTTGTTTACAGAGTCGTAAATCATTTATGCTCTTATTTGGTGGGATATTGGTAATGAACCGAATCTTGAATTGCTCGATTAACTCTTCAAAAGTGGATATAGAATTTTTTGGTAGTCTATAGAACCATCTCTGAGCTGTGTTTGTCAGAGTTGTGGGGAAAACTCGGCACATGATCGCATCATTAACATTCTACAACATCATCTTTGTGCGGAACATTGAGATGTGTGCCACGGGGTCACCCGTTCCGTCATATTGATCTAGAGATGGGACCTTGAATTTTATAGGTATTAAGGTCGCCATTATGCTATGAATGAATGGAGTACTTCCATCTAATATGCATTCCTCTATTTCATCAGGTCTTGTACGAGCCTTATGTAATGCTTCCCGTAACTGACAATTGAAGTCAGCTCTCCTTAGGAAATTGGATTCCAATTCCTGCTCCGAATTGGATACCTGTCTCCTGTTTCTATTGGCATGGGGTTCCTCTCGTTCATTCCAGAGTGGTAATCGGTTATCGTCATTTGCCCCTATGGCTGAAACGGATCTAGGAGTAGATGTTCCTGTAGTAGGCGCATCGGTTGCTCCTTAAGTGAAGAGTGATATTTATTGTTGTATGAACTGAAACTGAGCATTGAGGCTCTGGATTATTTATTCTCTGACTAATGGTGGTAGATTGGGTGGGACGAGAGTTTGACTTGTTCCACCTATGTTAGGTGGAGTTGAAAATTCTGACAGGTTTGGGAAAAGAATGGTTGGAATAGGTTTGGACATATGCTGGAAAGGAGCATAGTATGGTGGAGATATTCTGTGAGTTATTCTTGGCTGAGTAATGGTTGTCAATTGTAATGATTCTGATACAAGAGATTGTGAACAATCAACTTGGGAATTTGTTGGACGTGTTTGATTGGCAGCCAAGGTGTTGGTAGATGCTCCACTTTGATGAGGTGGAGGATTTGAGGTGTTTGCCATGAATTAGCACAGGAAATTTTGATGAGTGTGGTCTGGAAAACAAGATTATTTCCCACAGACGGTGCCAATTGATGAATGTGAGCTCCTCCCTTGAACCTACAAGCACAAAGAAAACTTAGATAAACCTAGGATCTCTAATCCGTAGGCTCTCCAATGCTCAAGTTAGAAAGGATTATTCAAGATGAAATATAATGTGAGATATAAGCCTTTATATAGGAATAAGAAGGACATACCTAGTCCTATTTGGATTAGTACCATATGAGTCCTAATGGGTAATGAATTAGGACTCCTTTTTTATTATTGATCTTATATGTAGACAAAGTCCTCTTTGGACTTAGATTCCATGGTATATAAGGATATGACATTCTCATATTTATCACTTCTGTTTATGTCTTTTAATGATGTATTTCACTTAATTTCTAACGGTAATAAAAATTATATTTGTTACATATCATTATTAAGGTCAGTCAAGTAAAAGAAGGGGTAAGTAGAAAAAAATGTTGGAAACAATGCCCCGATGGACATCTCTAACTACATATATGAAGCAATCAAAAGCAACAGACATTACCATGCCTCTAAGTCAACCAACACCAACAAGAGCACATGATACATGAACCCAGACTAAAATTTAAATGGAGATCTACATATTTACTTTTACAAGATGAAAAAAACTAGACATTGGACAAATTTTTTTCACAGGAGAGGGATTGGCATTTAGGCCACCAAGACTAATATGAACTCAAACTAGGCAAGCACACATCTCTAAGGTTGCTGCTAAAATTATTGTTAATATTTCTTTGACCATCTTCAAAAACTTCAAAAGAGCCTCTAAGATTGTTGGGTTCATAGATTCCATTACTTTTAACATAGCTAAGTCAAGGAGGACTTCACCAAAGAAGAATATTTGAACATAATATGAACTATTTTTACTTTTATGATTTTGGTTGGTTTATAAGTTTTAGAGATTGCTATATTTACCATAAACTAGTTTTTTCTTTTTTAATTTTTGTTATTTTTGCATATAGATATTGCAAGACTTGTCTTTAGTGGCTGAATTTTTTTATATATCATTTGCTTATTTTAGGTGAGGATAATATCATGACTATTATTTGTATACATTTATAATTTGCAATATGTTGCCATTTTTATGAGACATTTTTCACATATGCTTGTTTTAGAAACCGATGAATATTTATGGCAAATCAACAAATTAACACATAAGACAAGAATCCCTTCTGTTGAAAATTTACAATTTCATTTACACATTTCACCAAACACCTTATAGGTACTAATGAATTACAAGTATAAAATTCTAACAGGTTCAACATTCAATCCATAATTATTTACCATTATCGATTTCACATATATATAATTAACAAATATAGCATCATAACTACAAACATTGAACATTTTTCATTGATTTTCTCTTTTTTTCAACATTTAAAATCCCTTGCAACCTATTGATTTCTTATATAGTATTGTGTAGATCACCTTATAAGGAGTTCACATACTGCCTAACAAGTCTTAATTCTATTTATAATTGAATACCTCCAATATGACATTCAAGCATTATGTCATCCCAAAATTACTCATTTGATATCGATGGTTTATTCTTATCATTAATCCAGTAAAAAAAATTACATGTTGCATGACTTAGAAAAAGTATACAACCCCTAAATTGTCTCCTTTTATTCTTCACAGTTGTTAAAGTCTTGGTCACCGTTTCTAGTCCATAAAAATATTTTTTTTTTCTTTTTTCTTTGTGATTTTGCTATAAATCATTATTAGAAACTCACTCTTTCTACACAAAGATATTTACTACTTTTAGGAAGAGAAATTTCAAAGAACAAATTAAATATATCAACTTATAGATTGATAAATAATATTTCATATTGAATAAAAGTTTTAGAAATTTTGGATTTAGAAAATTGTTCTGTTAAAGATTTTTTTTTTGTTAGGATGGTATGAGTTTTAGTAGTTTTAAATCCCAACACCGATGTGGAAAAGAAAAAAATGTCATAATATATGCCATGTTGTTTGTCAGATAGGATAAATGGATGACATTAGGTTATTTGTCATCCATATGCTAACGTTAATATACCATATGTTACTTATAAGTAAAAAAAAAAAAAAAAAAAACAGGCCCATAATGCAAAAAATGCTAAACTCATAGAGTACTTTTTCATATCATCCCTTAAAATATGTACTATTTATAATTTATATATAACTGGAGAGAGTAACCAAAATTGTTTATGAAAAAATAATTAACCATAAATATACAAACTTTATATTAGTAAAAATATGATGAAAACTTTTTATACATATTGTAGGCGGCGGGGTTCAGCGCGCGCCCAAGTGTTCGGCGACCACGGCACTGTGCGGGCTTAGGGCCCACTAGGAGTACAACGTTGGTGAACACTTGGGCGCGCGCTGAACCCCGCCGCCTACAGTGGCGACTCCACTGGGGATAGAGAAACTGATTCCAAGTGTTTTATGTTTTATTATTTTAACTTATCTGGTTATTTCTTTGCATTCACTACACCATTCACACATTGAGCACACAGTCCCGAATAAACCGATAATAGTTGTTGCTTTGCTGCCTGTGTTTCATTCAAACCTGGTGGTGGAGTATATAACTATTGTCACTCACAGTGTAGTACGTATAAGTACGTCGTT
>CATIWO010244302.1:0-11198 GCA_949673435.1 Macaranga tanarius | reverse complement strand
CTATGTGTTAATTGCAAATTGGATCTTGGGCAAGGAATTCTTCATTTGATGAAGAACTATGCAAGTGAAAATTTTTGTTTTTCACCCTCTTTGGCATACACCTTCCGCTTTAGTATGTTGCATAGCATGTTTCCTTTCAAGTTTCTCACATGTTGTTTTTGTTGTTTTTGCACAAGTCCAAAATGCAGCCTTTCTCTCTTCTCCCCTCCATTTCTTTGCCCATTTAGCATAAATGTGTCTAGCACACATTCTATACTCAACTTTAGGTAATTCAGATTTCAAAGTTGCATCTAAGCCCTGTGTAGTTAAAAAAGGAATTTAAATTAGCTGATTTCCATAGTCGCAGACATAAAAATGTAAAAGCAGAATATAGAACTAGCTTTGTTACCTTTTACATGTCACTTATAATGGTATAACCTTCTCCATCCCCTAGTGGCAAATCATACTTCAAACACCTTACAAACCACTCCCAATTCTTCTTATTTTCCACTTTAACAACTGCCCAAGCCAAAGGATACATCTAGTTATTGCCATCTCTCTCAATTACACACAGTAGTTGACCCTTGACTATCCCTTTTAAGAAGCAGCCGTCTAATCCTAATATTGGCCTGCATCCCTCTACCCATCCCTTCTTCAAAGCATCAAAGAAAACATAAAACCTGTGAAACTTCTTGTCTTATGTCTTAATAAATGTGTCAGGTTTATAGACACATGTTATTCCTGGATTGCTTGTTTTACTTTCAAGAACATAATCATAAAGCTTGGCATAGTCATCTCTGTAGTCACCCATCAACTGTTCTAACACTTTCTTCTTTACAGTTCTGCATACAATAGGTGTCACACTAAGTTTCAGCTCAGATTTCATAAGGGCCCTCAATTCCTTTGTTTTGATATTTAGTTGTGTCACAATCCTGTCCTTCAGCATCTTAGCCAGAATATTGCTTGTTACCATTGGATTCTTATTCACTCTGTTGCAGCAATGGTGAGGTTTGTATATTTTAACTGTCAAGTTGTCATCATTGCTCTCTTTGGAGATGAATAAAGTCCAAGGACAGTTTTCTTAGCAGTGAGCTCTAATACGATGTGGTTCATTTTTCTTTATATGTACACCTAGCCCCTTCTTAATTGCATACTTAGCAATTGCATCCCTCACTTCTTGTATATTCATAAACACCATTCCTAAATAAAAAAAATTGGAATTTCAAAATTAGCATCAAATCTCACCACGGTGCTATGCCTTCTCAATGTTGTATCTGCACACTCCATATTTGTGCCACTAAAGTAGTTCCCATTGTCACTACTCTCAAAGTAATCTGACCCATTCCTTTCACTCTCATCATATGATGTGTGATCAATATCATCATTAATATCTACAGTACCTAATTCTATATTTTCCCCACCATTACATTGGACTTCAACCTTTTTCTTTAATTTCTTCCTAGACTGTATCACATTTTCCCTTGCCATTTGTAGTTCATCATCTTCATCATCAGTTAGTATACCAATTGGCACCAAAAACTCATCAAATGTCCTATGAGGCCCCTCATCTATGTCACTCTCAAAATCAGAACTAACATCAGGTGGCCCTTGACTAGTTTAGATAACTACACTTGGAGTTGTAGCTTGTTTGTTTTCCTTAACCTTTCTTTTAAATACCCTCCTACCACCACTGAGAACACCATAAGATTCCCCAAACCTACCTGAACAACCACTGCCAACTACTGAACTAGCTACTGTACTATCCTGCCTTTGTATAATGTTCATAAAGGGTTGATTATCTACTAATGTACTACTACCCCTCATTTCAGGCATAGTATGCTCTATGTATAAATGCAATTCACTCCCTTTGGATAATCTTTTATATAATTCTAGCACATCGTTATCATTTTGTACTTTCATAAATACCCCTTCAACCCCACATTTATAGTATATTCCTATAATCTCAGAATATCCTAGTTCCTTAACATAATACATTATATTTGGGACTGACATTTCATTGACATCTACATATCGATCCACACAGTCAACTACACCACCCACATATTCACTATATTCATTAATAAATGCACCTAATGGTAATTGAGACTGATATTGACTAATCCATCCATTCTGCCAACACATAAAAGTAATTTACTCAATTATTAAAGTAATATATAATAGTATAACAGCATAAGGACCATATGCAAGAATCAAACAAACCTTTAACACTACCCTAAAAGTTGTATTACTTTATTGCACAGTATAACCTTTTTTGTTGATATTAACAATACATAAGGACCACAAGGCAGAAGTAAACAAAAAACAAACACCACAAAAGCAAACAAAAAATAAGCCACAAACTGTATTACTTTACTCCACACCTGCTACATCTAACAAGCACGACAAAAACTAAAAAAAATGTCTCCTTATAAGTGCACATACCTAAAAGTATTCCCCACAATGTTAAGTCCACCACACTGATTCTTCTTTCCTCAATAAAGATGCCCTTCTTTTTGGAGTTTATAAGATAGAGACAAATGAAAAGAATAAAGGGTTGAAATAGTATTGCACTTCCAAATAGGAGATTTAGGTTTTTAAATGGTACATAGCTGACATTGGAGTAATGTTTTTGGCAATATAAGGTTTTAAATCGCAATGCTAGGGTTAGGTTTTTGAAAAGGGATTGCAATTTTAGGGTTTATTTTTGTGAATGGGAATTTACTTTTTTATCTCTAATAATTTAACACCTTTTGATTTTCTTAATTTTTTATTTTGTTTTCATATATCTCACGTGCCCTTCAATATTTATGTCTATCACGCGCCTCACTCTCCATTACACAAGGTTTTAAAATATCAACAGCATAAAGTTAAAAGAATTAAACAAACCTAAAACACTACCCTACAAGTTGTATTACTTTATTGCACAGTATAACCTTTTTTGTTAACATTAACAATACATAAGGACCACAAGGTAGAAGTAAACAAAAAACAAACACCACAGAAGCAAACAAAAAATAAGTCACAAGCTGTATTACTTTACTCCACATCTGCTACATCTAACAATCACGACAAAAACTAAAAAAATGTCTCCTTATAAGTGCACATACCTAAAAGTATTCCCCACAATGTTAAGTTCACCACATTGATTCTTCTTTCCTCAATAAGATGCCCTTCTTTTTGGAGTTTATAAAATAGAGACAAATGAAAAGAATAAAGGGTTGAAATAGTATTGCACTTCCAAATAGGAGATTTAGGTTTTTAAATGGTACATAGCTGACATTGGAGTAATGTTTTTGGCAACATAAGGTTTTAAATCACAATGCTAGGGTTAGGTTTTTTAAAAGGGATTGCAATTTTATGGTTTATTTTTGTGAATGGGAATTTACTTTTTTATCTCTAATAATTTAACACCTTTTAATTTTCTTAATTTTTTATTTTGTTTTTATATATCTCACGTGCCCTTCAATATTTGTGTCTATCACGCGCCTCACTCTCCATTACACAAGGTTTTAAAACATCAACAGTGCAAAGTTAAAGGGTCTAGATATACAAAATCAAACTTTAGGGGCCTAAAGCTAAAAACACGATAAGTTCAAGGGCCTCAGGATGATTTTTACCTTTTTTAATATGCAAAGGAAGAATTAGTTGTGTTGTTTTTGTTAACTGAGTTTTATGTGTTGCCAGAAATGTTGCTGTCTTCCTAATGTGAATTGAAAATAGCTGCCCGAACCTCTTTTTAAATGTCTGTTCTTTGTCTTTATTTCTTTATCTTATATCATTAACTTATGTGGCTTTAAAGTATTAGAAACTACTAACTTATTATTGCAAAATTATCTTCTGAGATGCTGCCTTACTTAGTGCTTAGTTTGCCTTTTATGCCTTAGTACTTTCAGTCCCTTATTCCTGAATCTTGATTCCTGAATGTGATTCCAATTCTTGTGATCTCTAAAATGATTATGTGGGGAGTATATAATTGAAACTTTTATTTATATGTGCTTGCTTTTTCAAATTTGAGGTAGTGATGATGCTTTCACCTCTTACTATCTGAATAAATAGAGGAATAGTTCTGCTTAAATTTTAAGGTTTTATGGCATTTTTATGAATACTGTTTGTAACACCCGCCCTTTAGCATATGTACGAGTGACATGCATATTGTGTTTTATATATAAGAGTTAGTAGACTTAATTTAAATTTAAGTGTGGGTATAAGTGTAGAGAGGGATCAAATTAGAAAGGAAGTTTGGAGTTAGTTGTAGTAATAGAAAGTTAAGAAAGGTATTATGAAATATGCTCACAGCATTAAGGAGTTTTGTGGATATTTTGGGTGATTTGTGTGAATATTTTATTATTAGATATCATTATTGTTATTATTTTTTAAGTGATAAATATGAATTTAAAATGTAATAATTATAAGAGGACTTTTGGGGCAAATTAGAGGAGTTTGATTAGCTAATATTATATGAGTATATTTTATTTATTGTGGGAGTGTGTGGTGTATGCGGTGTAAGGAGTTTTGAAGAAGAAGAAGAAGATAGGTTTTTGAAGGATTTTAGGAGAGCTTTCAATCTTGGTTAAGCTACCAATTCATTGTCTTAAGAAGCATTAAAGGGTATTTTATACATTGAAGCATCATTGGTAAGTTTTATTTGTGTTGTTAATTGATTTTGGTGGAGTTTTGCATGTTGTCAAATTCGGATTCTATTACTCTATTTTTCAGTTATTTTGTTCTTGCCATATCTTGAGTTTTACAACTCTAATTTGAGCATCGTTTAATGTTTTGGAAACCTCAAAGAGTCCTCTAGATTTCTTATATTTTGAGCTTGGCTTAATTCTACTATTAAGCTTGTCATATTAGGCCGAACATTTCAGAGCTCATAGTGATGCTCTGTTTTGTTCTATTTTGGCCAAATGGATTCTAAAATCCATAATTAATTTTACACAACCAAATTGAGTGATTCTAATTGAAATTTGCTATAAACATGTAACCCTAGCTTTGGTAGCAATTTGGAGGTTTTTGGATTAGTGTGTGTATCTTTATGTTATTTTGAATTGGAGCATTAAATTGCACTTTGTATGTTAGAATGAATTATAATGTTTGTTTGTTTGGATTGGTAAATAATTAATTATAGGAAGTGGAAAAGGAAAAGACCCTACTCAATAAGGGGGGAAAACTTTGCTTGTGAAGGAGTAGAAGCATTAAGGTAAGTGATTGTTAATTCAATGCTTACATATAGAAATTTTTATATAACTATAATTAATTAACTATGTTGGTTTATGATTGCCATTAAGGTGGCAAGATTGATGAGTATGTATATATATTGTTGTGAGACCATTGAATGGTCAATAGAGCATGTGTGTGATGAATTGGGTTATTGACACCTTTGATGTGCAAGCTATTTGGTGGAATATGATATATATATGTATATATTGTTGTAAGATCATTGAATGGTCTATTGAACATGTATTGTGAATATTGGCACTATGGGTGCAAGCCACTTGAGGTGGTATGAATTGGTGAAAGCCACTAGATGTGGTATGGTTTATATATATGTTGTGAGAATGATGATTATGGTATACTTTTAGTATACTTTCGGTTTATTTTTGGTTTATAAACGGTTTATTTTCCATTTATAAATTATTATGAATAAAAGTATGTGTTACAATGAATCATGAAGAGTATATATATATATACAATGTGCATTTTGATTGATGTGAATGGTGAGGAATGTATGTGATAGTGGAGACTGAGTTGGGCAGAGAGCCTCCACTGATTATAATAACTGAGACTAAGCTGGGCAGAGAGTCTAGTAATGGCCATTTGATTGAGAATGAATTGTGAGGAATATCGCTGATGAGGCTAAGTGTGAGGAAACTATATAGGGAAAGATATATCTGGATACTAACTTGCATAACATGCATTATTACATTATATTTTCATAAGTGTTGAATGATGAGAATTAGTGTATATGAGGCACCATGAAATATTGCATTGTGTATATATATATATATATTGAAAGTGGATTGAATGTGAATTATTGATATTATATGTTAATGGATGGTTGGAATGGATTAGTGTGCTTAGAATGTATTGTTGTGGGAAGTATTGTTATGTTTTGATGTAGATTCATATACTTTGTTATCACTAGTCAATTTAAGGGCATTTTTATTAATTCATATAAATGAATTAAGCCTAGGTATCTTCATAAAAGTTATAGTTCTCTGAGTTAGCTTTCCATAGCTTCTTAGATCACTTAAATCCGAATTCTATAGAGAGAGTTATGGCCGAAAGAGTGTGACATATTATGGTTGGGCTGAAACTTACTACTGGCGATCGCCAGCACTTGGAATCAGGCGACCACTGGCGAGCACTAGTGATATGGCATAGCTCCGGAGACTTGTTTTAACCATAACTTGAGGTACCAAACTCCAAATAAGGCGTGGTTTAATACTACAGAACCGTTAAAGAGTCCTCTACAAATTTCATGTTTTGAGATTTGCTACAATCTATTTTTAAGATTCTCTAATTGAGCTTGACATTTTAGTGCTCACTTACACCTTTGTCATTTGGACTCCCATACGCAGTCTAAATGTTAAATTCTTGTATTTTGATGTGTTGCAATATATTCTATGTGTTTTTCTTAAGTAGTTCTTGAGAAGAACTAAATGTATGGTTGTATTAATAATTGCTTATTGAGTCGCTTGCAATTGTGTTTTTCAGGTATTAGATAGCCTAGCTTGTGGATTTGCTTTGATAAAAAGCTTGAAGCTTGGGTCTAGTCGTGAACTCAGGTGGGTCAATAGAAAGCTTGGTGTCGACGTCATCATCCTCATGAGTATCTTATCATTTTGGCATTAGAGTTTTTTGTAATGGAGTTCATGTGTATATTTTCAACATTAACCAAAATATGTATTAAGTATTTTAATGTAACGAATAAATATGTATATATATATATATATATCTTTTCTGAAAATTATTTATCATGCCATATGTTGTTTAGATATTAGGTACATGTATATGTGGCACTTGAGAATGCTACATTAAGTAGTATCAGAGTGGGAATTAGATTCCCTTGGGACATGATACATAAAGCATTCATAATATCTCATGCATGAGTTTTAGATGAGTTTTTAGAAAGCATGTAGTTGATGTGCGTTGCATATCTCAGGATGGATGAACATCAAGCACTTCGAGTTGACCCCGAAAAGTCATCAGAATCAGTTCATAGACCTGAACCTGAGCAATCTCAACCCCAAGTCCCTCCTCCTGCTGCATATCCTTTTATATAGGAGTTTGTTCAGATGATGAGGAATGTAGGTCAACCACCGGTAGGGAATATTATAGATGAGACCTATGAGAAGATTAGGAAGCAGGGTGCAAAAGCCTTTGTAGGTACCACTGACCTTGTAGTAGCTGATGAATGGCTAAGGAGAACTAAAAGGATCCTTGACTGGTTTGAGTGCACCACCGAGAAGAAGGTTAGCTATGCCATATCCTTATTTGAGCAAGATGCTCTAGATTGGTGGGAGAGGGTACCGGAGAGCAAGAATATACCCATGACCTTGACTTAGGAGGATTTCTTGAGAGTGTTTACTGAAAAGTATACACCGGCAGTGTACCGGGATTGGAAGAAAATTAAATTTCTTAAATTAAAGCAGAATGACCTAACTGTGGCTGACTACGAAGTACAATTTGTGCAATTATCAAAATATGCACCTGAGGAAGTGGCAACCGATGAGCTAAAAAGAGACAAGTTTGAAAGAGGCCTAACTCTTGAGATCCGGAAAAAGATTGTAATTAAACCTCTAACTTATAGAGATGTATTGGAAGCAGCACTTCGGGCTGAAGAGATTATATCAGAAAGAAAAATATTGGAGATCAAAGAGAAGGAAACTACAATAATCAAAGTGAATGAAAACTTCTCTTTTAGAAGTATGGGGTCTTGATACAGTAGAATAAAGAAACGTAAAGTGAGTCAGGTCAGTTCACCAGAGGAAGGATCAACAACCAATAGATTTAAGCAATCAGAGGAAAGTGAAAGTGTTAATAAGAGTAAATTCGTGGGTGGTACAACAATTCTCATGTGCAATGAATGTGGAAAATTACATAAGGGAGAATGTTGGAGAACTAAACCAAAAGTGTGTTATCATTGTAGACAACCTGGGCATTTTATCATAGATTGACCAGTAAAGAAATAATAAAAGAAGTGAAAATACGGGTACAAATATTATACCTATTTATCATGCTTTGTATTAATAAATATAGATTCCGAACATTCACATGTTTGTTTATATGGGTGTGCATCCTATATATAAATAACTTATTTGAGTAATTACGACAATATGGTATATATGTATTCTATGCTTATTGGGATGATGTGATTACAAATTTGATAATGAAGTTTTGCATTAAAATAGTAAATGATATGATTAATTTTATTATGAGAAAAGATTAGGATATATAACTACTACATCTTTATGTTAAAAGAAAAATTGTATATATTGTTATATCAATTGGCTAAGTGACCGTCAACAAAATAAAAAGATAATTATGATTATTGGCTAAGTGTTCGTCAACAATTCAAATAAGCCAAAATATGTTATGCGTGATGTGATTGTGTGAGAATGGGTTCGACCGGGTATCAATTGTTGAGATTAGGATGTGAGTGTATGAATTCCTATTTTATATGAAATATTATAAGATGCTATCTCTTATTGTTGAGATGTGTACAAATGTTAAATAAGTTTTAAGATGTAAGCTTATGTGAGGTGCACTCAAATGCTATTAATTATACTTATATTCATCCATGTATTAATTTGGTAAATTGTGAGTAATTGTAAGAATGTTGCAAGTGTATATGTGGATATTGATTCATGTATGGATATAAATGAGATTGATTATTGTTGTGAAATATATGATTGAACGAGATAAATGTGAAATTTAATGGTATTAGAATTGTGGTTTTAATTGGTATTTATTATGAACTTGAGATTGTTTTATTGGATATAATGATGTTATGTTTGTGATGAAATATTGATTTTGTCAATTGGCTTTATGACCATTGACTGTGAGAAATATTGATTATGTCGATTGGCTTTGTGACCATCAACAATGTGGAATGTATTGGTTATGTTGATTGGCTTTGTGACCATCGACAATGTGAAAGATAGGTCGATTGGCTACGTGACCATCGACTATGAGAAATATAATGTCGATTGGCTTTATGACCATCGACAATGTGTAAGGTTGGTTATGTTAACTGGCTAAGTGACCGTCAATAATGTGAAATATTGATATTAAATATATTGCCTAAGTGTCCATCGAAAAGATCAAATGAAATGTTATGAATGGAAAAAAATGAAAATGAAATAATGATTGTAAGTGTGTTTATTTTTATATATACAAATGTATATGTGGGTGTGTGATGAGGATACTGAATGGTGGACATGATAAGTGTCCTTGCATTTATGCTTGTTATGTGGTATTGATGCATAGTTATGAGTAGGAGTGGACAAGGGTAGAGGAGACACCACTCACTAAGGGAACTTTGCTTTTGAAAGAGTTGAAGCATTTTGTGTAAGTGATTATTAATATAATGGTATATATGTTAATTCTCTTGAATATGAAAAATGAATGGCTATGCATGAAATGAACAAGATAGGTAATGTGAAATGAACAAACATATGAATTGAGAATATGTTGAATTATGATTGAGTATGATATTAAATGAGATATGCCTAGTGACATATGTGTGTTTATTGTAAAGATGTTGGTTGGTAATTGAATGTAGTATGAAAATGAATTATATAGATTGTGAAAGTGATAAATCATGGATTGATTGAATATAAGAACTATGTTGCTTTAAATGAATTGACAAGTATATGATGTGGTGTGATATATACATAATATGTATATATGTTGTTGAGAATGTTGAATTGTGTTGAATTGATTGATTGAATGAGGTGAGAAATAAAATGATGTATACATATATATATATATATATATATATATATATATATATTGTGATTTACTATGAGAATTGTGTTGCTATGAATAATTTAGAGAAGTAAATGATGTGATATGAATGATACATATAATATGTATATATTGATTCTCTTGATTGTGAGAATATGGAATTATAATTAAATGTGGTATTTAATAAGAAGTGGTTATTAAAAAGGTAAATTGTATATGTGTATGTGGCTTGAATGAATGATGTGAGAAAATGAATATAAATGTTTGAAATTATGATTTATTGAGTACCATACAATTAGGAATGAATTGATAATGTTAAGTATGTCTTTGAAGAATTTCTAAGTTGCTTAGAGCCTCATTTGAGTGCATGAAGTTGTATAAGGCTCAAATAAGGGAAATTTTAAGATTTTAAAGGAAAGGAATATTTAGTCCAAGATATGTGGAACAGTATGTAATTGTACTGTGCTGGATAACTGAACCCAATTAGGATTATTATTAGAAGTATAGTTATTTTTATTACAGGATTGACCTTACTATAGTAGTAAGATGTCTATTATGTTAAGGGAGGTTTTGCTGAAATTTTGGTAGATTCCTCGTAAAGTTTATTTTTTCATTAGGTTATTATAATAAAGTCTAGTGTGCAATGGATGAGTTATAATCTATGGGTTGTGTTAGGAAATGTTGAGGATGGTATGGGTGTGCTACAAGTGGATTACTAATTTAATACCATGTGTAATTAATTTATGCATTATGAATGTGAATGTCTATGATAAGCAATTAGGGGATAAGGAGATAGCAACATGATGGGTAGAAGAGCTAATGAAGCCAAAAATATCTATACCTATTCCTTGTAAGTAGTGAGTACTAAATTTCGATGATGAAATGTTTATAAGGAGGGGAGAAATGTAACACCCGCACTTTAGCACACGTTTAAGTGACATGCATATTATGTTTTATACATAAGAGTTAGTAAACTTAATTTAAATTTAAGTGTGGGTATAAGTATAGAGAGGGATCAAATTGGAAAGGAAGTTTGGAGTTAGTTGTAGTAATAGAAAGTTAAGAAGGGTATTATACAATATTTAAGAAGGGTATTATTGTTAGTATAGATGTGCCCTAGGGCCATTATTGTATGTGGACATTGTATATTTATCCCTTTAGCAATAAAATATTCATTTAAATCAAAGTGTTTGTTTATTTGAGTATTTACCCTTAGTATTATGTTGAATGAGTTTATTATCAAGAGT
>CATIWO010244299.1:0-18858 GCA_949673435.1 Macaranga tanarius | reverse complement strand
ATATCACAACTATATCAATTAATAATCATATATCATCACATAAAACCAAAACTCATTTATTCACATGAAACCACAACTCATTCAATCATATCTCAACATCATAATTTAGTATCCGGCTGGAACCTCCTCACATGTGTATTTCTCACAAGTGGTCACATACTGAGACTATCTGTCTGGCTCAGTCCCAGTTCTCACACTTTCCTTACATTCTCACATATAATTTATCGAGTAGCTATACGCCCGGCTCAGCTTGCCTATCTCACAATTCATATTTTCACATGTGACCACTATTGAGACTATCCACCCGACTCAGTCCCAGATTTCATAATCAGTGGAGGCTATCCGCCTGGCTCAGCCCCACTATCACACAATTTCCTCACATTTCATCACAATCATACAATCAAGCCACATACACATCCACAATTTACATTTCAATAGCCATATCTTACTTCATACCATATTCAACCATAATTCAACATTCTCACAATCCATATATTTATTTCACATCATATCACATATTTTGCTTAATTCATTTATAGCAATACATTTCTCATATTCAAGAGAATTTATATATATATATACACATTCTATTAAAAATTACTTACACAAAAGTGCTTCAACTCCTTCAAAAGTAAAGCTTCTCCTAGTGATTGGTATCTCCTCTATCCTAATTAATTCCTACACATGATTCATCATCAATTCACAAAGCAAACATGACACTTGCACTCAAATGCAACTAAGTACAACTCCATGCTTAAGGTTCAATGTAACCAAATAATTCACACACAAGTCCAAAAATCATGAAAATAATACTGAAACTAGTCATATGAGTCTACTTCCAATTCCTTTTAGAATCCCTCAATTCAGATATGTACAAAATAATCTATGAATTTTTTTTATTAAAATCGGCCAAAACAGGGCTGACAGCATGAGCAAGAAAATGTCAGGCCATGCCAGTCAATCTTAACAGCAAAATTAGCTTTATCTCAAATACAAAAGTTGTAGAGGACTCTTAAAAGTTTCCAAAGCATCCAACGTTGCTCAAATCAGAGCTCTACAACTCAAGTTATGATCAAAATACTAGGACTGATGCAAATGGAAAACATAACACGAATTTCACAACAACAAAACCTAACTCAATTAACCAAAAATAAATGCATGGCTTACCAAAATGATGCTCCAACAACTTATAAATCTTCTAAAGCTCACCAAAATATTTGCTAGATGAGTAGAAAAAAATTAATATCTCCCACAACCTCTCAAATTCACTCTTCTTCTCTTCCTACAGAAAATTCTCTATACACCAATACACATATACACACACCCACTAATCAAAAACTACCAAGTATAGCCTTAGGTGTCCCCCTTAATAAAATGCTTAATTATCACTAAATAAAATAATACTAATAATCTTAATAAATATTCATAAATATCACCATAATATAACTTCACCCCCTTAATAAATTAGGATTATTACATAATAATCCACAACTTTCTATTGTGACAAATTAGTCCAAACTTACCTTACAAATAGGTCCCTCTCTACCAACATATACATGTTCCACTTAGATGCAATCCATAACTCTACTCTATAAATATATAAAATGTACAATGCATGAATAGTGCATCTAAGATGCGGGTGTTACATAAGTATTTTCACAACAGAACAAATAAATTATATGCATAGTGAGTGATGGAGCTTGACATATACAATACTACTTCAACACTTGATTCAACTACAATTCCTACCACTTAACAGAGCATACAACTATCAACATTAGTTGCAAATCTTTCCAAGTATAAAACCAACAACCAGCACAGCCATCAACTTCACCCATCTATGATTCCCATTATTTCTGGCGTCATTCCTTTCAATCCTTCTTAATAAACCAACGATGACGTTCCGAGCACGATTTGATATGGATGAATCATACTATTCAAAGAAATCACAAGCTCCACTATGCTGAAGTTTCAAAGAACAAATTTCAATTAAATCACAAGCTCCATTTTGCTGACATTTCAATTCTACATATATGCAACTCAAGCCAACATCAACATCAGTATCTACATGTGAAATTCAAAATTAGTTTTCTAAAAGAACATTTTCCAATAAGTATAAACTGAATTTGTATAATATACCTTAAATTTTCTATAGCCAAAGAGTTGTCTGCCCAAATTTGCATCTGTCCAGGATGTTTTAAGCAAAGCAGCTTCATTACAATGGCAAAGTGGAATCCCAACTTGATTTTCCATTCTTCCTTTCGATTTCACTCAATATATCATAGAAAAAGCAAGAACAATAACAACACCAAGGAACCACGATGCAAACAGAGAACCAATATTTATTTTAATTAACGATGAGAGAAGTAGGTGAGTTGATTAGTAGGATTTTGGGGTTTAGAAAATGAGACGAAGAAGAGGAAGACAACGAAAATAATCTCCACAAAGAAGAGGGAAGAGGAATTGCAGATTTAGGGATTTGGCACTTTTTGATTTCAATATGAAGAAGAAGAATTAGGGATTTAAGGATGAGGGGCTTCTTTATTTTGCTCAGGTGGAGCCACTGACGTGGCAATAATGACGTGGCAATTTTTATAATGTGGATTGTGAGGTGGCAATTCCGGTTTGCCACACCATCATTCTTTGCCTGAATATGTGAAGCGACTTCCTTGAGTAATATAAATTGAAGTTTAGTAATAAGAAAGTCACAAATTGAAGTTTCATAACTAAAATGAAATTTAGATTAAAGTTTAATAACCACCGGTATAATTTACCCGAAATTTTACCTTATATGTAATTATTACTCTATCTAGTCATCTACTAAGGTTAAATTTGTATTTTGGTTTTCTCTTATTAATGAAAATCTCATTATTCTATTACCTATTTGAATGGACCACTATATTAGTAAGTTTCACCCGAATATAAATAAATTCTATCCGGATATTCTCTTATAATAATTCAAAAATTATTTTTGGTAACATCATGATGTTAGATTTTTTATTTTTTATTTTTGCCAATGTACAATAGGAGGAGAATGGAACTGCAATTTAGATTCGTAGGTGCTATTGAGAATCATTTAGTCATTAAGCTAAGACTTATGAATTCAGTCTAGACCATTTGATTTAATCATCATCGAGATTAGAACTTTACTTAAAAGACTTTTCTTCTTTTTTTTTATGAAATTTTTTTTTATGAACAGAAAAAAAGAGACAATATGCTGCAGCATTTGTCCAGTACTATATAAAGTGACATCATATTATGCTTGCTGCCGTTGTCTACCACATATTAATTTATCCATCCCAAAGATAAAGGTAAAGAAAAAGATTAATTGACAAAAAAAAAATATTATTATTATTAGAGACACGTATATAAATCAAGTTACAGAATACTAATTATATATTTCAAAAAACAATGAAAATTAACCAGAAAAAAAAAGAAAAACAATAATAATAGTAAAGGTATAATACAATTAAGAAAGGAATAGTAACTAGCCGTGAAAATATTATTTGATTCAACCGCAAGGAAAAATATATAGGGAGAAATTTTCTTTTGAAAAAAATGCAGCCGATAAGTGTCAAGAATGGATTATTTTTTTTTATCAAATTATAGGCATATAAATAATTACTAAAAATTTGAAACATATTATCATTTTCTACAATAAATATCTTTATAAATTATAATCTAGTATAATTTATATGTATAAATCACTATTGTTTTTTTTTTCAATATTAATTTTCTAATAAAATTTAACAATTCACAGTATCAAATAATTATTTATCATGCTTGTTTCCACAGCAAACAGTGTTAGAACTACAATTTTTCCACATTACAACTTTTTTACATGAAGAAAAAACTACAACCCCAGCAATTTAAATTTGTGAAAATAGTATTTCCTAAGTAATCCAAACTATATTACACTTGCAATTTTGTAATCATTATCAAGTAAATCCCACCAACATTCAAAGAAAAAAGATCACAACAGAACTATGAAAGCTCAACAACTCAAACGGTAGAAGCCACCATAACAATACAAGACTATCAAACTTCACCCCTAAAAAAGATCACTATTACCATCTGTTTCTGAAAACAAAAAATTTGCAAGTTTTCATCATCTGAACTTAGAAGTTCCATTCAGCAATGCTTTTCTTGCCAGAAATTCATAAAATTTCATATTTTACTTTATGCATCCTATGAAAATAACTTGCAAAAATACAGCTCATATAACACAACTGTTTAGACAATATAGACAGTATAAAGTCAAATAAATATTCACGGATATTATTCAGTGCACTTAATATCTCTAGTGTTATTTATTTGGTTCTAATATATATTGTTAACATAACAGCTTTTTTCAGATAGACAGATGCTATTTAGTAAGGAACAATTATGGAATCTATAAGCTCCTGGAGAGGTGCAAGTTCCTTCTTGTCTATTAATCCAAACTCCTGCAAAGCAATTAACAAGCATATGACAAACAAAACCATATACTAGACATCACCAAGAATCGCAGAGCTACTAAGTTTTGCATCAAATAAAACTTTCATATTCAAATATTTCAGAGAATAGAGAATAGCATTGATGAACATAGAGTAAAGACTATAAAGTATGATGGTTCTTTTCTTTTCTTTTTTTTTTTGTGCCCCCGTTAATAATTTCTGTTCAAATAATCAATTTGTAACAAGAACCTCTGGAGTCTTATATAACCCACCATTCAGAAAGCATGATGATGATAACCAAGAATTAAAAAGGTAGTTCCCATGCGAGGAACAACTTAAGTCCAAGACATCTGCAATCCTTTGAATGATAAACCAAAAGAGTAATCAAGCCCCTTGTTTCTTTATAATTAAAAAGATCACTTTGCCTATAAGCTTGAGCTTTTAAATCAACTAATTTTTTGTCATGATATTAAATGTATTACAAATTTAGCAGCAGAGAGGAAAGTGGTGAAAGTGGGGTTAGCCTAGAAGCAGACCAGTCCAATAAAGCACACATTCAGATAGCCAGGCAAGATGCGTAAAGTGCATAAATGAGATTGAAGTCCTATGTGATAGCAAAATAAAACCAAGTTGAAATAGAGCTTAATAGGACCATGAGATTGCCAATTATAATTTTCGCAACAAATACTGGGAGCTGATAAATAATATATATAGTAAAAATATTATAACTAAGATGGACATATAGAAACAAGAAGGATCAAATAAGGATTGCATAATTTTTAATAAGGTGGAAGTGGCACTTATGGAGCACAAGAGGCATAAATGTTCATGCCTAGGAAGTAGGGTAATTTTACTGTCCAGCTCTGCTAGAACAGCAGATTAGGAGCCTTTACTTTTATTTGAGTCTCTGATGGTTTAGGATAATTTTATTCTTTCTTGTTTTGTTAGATATTTGAATCCTTTATTCTTTCTTGTGTTGTTGGATATTCAGATCCTTAAAGGATTAAGTATATTCTTTGAGTCTTGTTCATTATTGTTTTCAACTTTAGTGATTAGTTCTATAAATACCTTGTAGTTGTTTTAATTCAGTTTTCAGTTTAGTACAAGTATTGGCAGTTTTGCTTTTTTGAATGCATGATGCAATTCACTCCTTGGGCATGATTCTCAAGTTTTGATGTGAAACTAAGCCCTAAATTCTTAATTTTCCACAACTACTACTATTCATGTTACAGTTCACTCCAGATTTCAGCCTCAAATTCCTTAGTTTTCCTCAAAATTAATAATAAAACAGTTTACCCAAAGCTGACTGACATCCGGCTGCTATTAAAGAAACATGAGGGAATGAAGATTGAGATGATTTGTACAATTTCATCATAGGCCAAAACAATAATGAACTTCACGAATGGGTGAATGCGCTGCAAATAGATGAGCCCAGCAGAGCATGATGAGATGAGGCGACATGTGATGGAGTTGGCTTGAAAGGAGCTTATTCATGAGACAATGAGCCATTGTGTTGTACCTACATTACTAACACTAAGAAGGATGGCACCTAGAGGATGCTTATTGCTAGTTGAGCCATCGTAAAAAGCAGCAATTATCTCAGTTGTAGAAAGCTGCCATTATATTCAAAGAGTAGATAGGGAGTTCTCAAAGTGAAAGCAAACGAGAGACGGCTATGTAGCATGTCTCTGGTTGTTGAGTTGGAAATGGATCCAGGTTCTCCATCATACTGAGAAATAGATAAGCACTACTTGCTGCTTGTCGAGGAAAAGAAATTAGAGGAAGTAGACTTAGGATGACAGGAAGGGAAATGGTAAAAGATAAGCTTTAAGACTTATAAGTTCAGTTGAGTGAGTCGTGTGCATGCAGAATATAAACTCTTGTCAACTTGAAAGGAAAATATAGACAGATTATAAATTCTAAATTAAAAAAAATGGAGTTAGGCACCATCGGAATAAAAAATGGCCAGTTGAAGCAAAGGCCAGCTTAAAGCATATGGATACAGGCATGTGCTTGTGTGTGTAAATGACTAGAAAGTTGATTCTAAGTCATAGGTCAGAACATGTAATAAAGAACTTACATAGGTGAATAGTATGAAATGCTTGAAGCATGTGTTTAGATGGGCTTCCTCCTTGAGGCTCACAATTTTCTGGAAGTGAGAGTGATAAATGTGTGCATATACACGGAACAGTCGTTTGAATATTGTCTTAACAACCTCCTTGAAATTAGGGGGAAATGGTGCACCTGAAAATCAGAATAGAAAATTTAGTACAACATAGAGATGTCACAACTATCTATCAATCACTGGCACTAGACAGAGATTGATTTAACAGTTTAATTTGCAAATTAAATAAAGCTGTATGGGCAGCGCTACATTGACCGTACAGGGAGGATTAAGACTTTCCAACACCAAGGCACTTGAAATGCCAATTAAAAGGAGTTACATCATTGAAGCAGCAGCATTTATCTTCACCAATAAAATATATATTTGAAAACCGAAAACTACCACTTCGATGTGTCTCTTTGTAATTGGCTTATTGTATCATAATTTAATGTCAATTCCTACCCCACTAGCTAGGAGGAAAAGAAAAGGAACATGTATAAGCATATAAGCATACACAAAAGGTAGAGATTTGATGATATTACCAAGCTTTTGGGGAAATATGGATTCATCATCAAGCTGAGCTTCGATCCAGTCCATTAAATATTCAACATATTTTGGAGCAGAAACTTCAATAGGTTTCTTGATCTGAACCCCATCTGCCCATCTATACTCATACCTGTATAATTTCATCCTCAAATCATAAATTATAAAGAGAAGCATAAATAATTGAAAAGTTACAAATTACAGGTTATCAGCTAAACATAGGTGGATTAGTATTTAGTAATCATCAAGTAACCCATTGGCTTATTCAAGCAATCAGGAAACAAAGAGCGCCCAATTTTCCCCCTAAAAGTCATAAATTCTTTGCCAAGTTAATTGTCAAAACTTTGCAAGTTTCATACCACAAAGTGTTGACCTTGCATGAAAGACTAGGGCCAAACAATATTGAGTTGTATAAATGGAAAGTTAGCAGACTTTTGTGTAGAACAAAGACAATATTTTGAACATTATCTCTGGAGATAATAGTGGAATATACTGAAAAATTGTCTAGTATTAGGTAACAGATGTGCTCCTTAGATCCATACATACAATAACAAACTAAACAATATAACTCTGCATACCGTGACGCATGTAGTCAAATGCATGAAAATAAGTGAAGGATATGTATGTCCTTAAGCAATGTATGGCCTGACTGAAAGAAGGGTGAATAACTTCTCCATTGGAAAATGTTAAAACATTTGAAGATAGATATGGTAAAAAAAAAAATTCTTCCACCAATTTAATCTGAGCGGCATGCTGTTAAATAATATCTTCAACTCAGTATAACCAGACCGGTTCCAACTCCTGAGAAGACATAGCACTACAGTTGAAAGCTAGGTGCCACATAAAGTTCTATACGATTTAAACAACTTGGAATGTATTAATTTTCTTTTCCTTCACATCCATCTTTGCTTAAATTCCTTTGGGGTTTTGGTTGGATTAGAAAGGAAAGGTTGGTGTTTAAAGCATGGGATAGAAAAAGAAAGAAATAGGAAAATAAATCCAATTTTATGTTTGAAAGTTTAGAAGGGATAACAGATATTTTAAAAATATTCCATGTTTTGATGGACATATATAAGGAAAAAAATTCCATACCTGTTTATCATTAAAACAGTTAAACTATTATTTAAAAATTATTCATTTAAGGGACTACAATTGAGATCAAAAGGCTCCATACCCATTTTACTCACTGAGCTCAATTTTAAGTTTCAAATTGACAACCACATAAACAAGTGCAAGAAGTCTATATAGAGAGATATTCTTGATCTTTTCACCTATATAATGCAGTAATAATGTAGTTTTTTTTCCTAAAAAAAAATAATAAAGAGGCTTGCTGCACCTAGATGACAATTTCTAACCCAACATGAAAACATGACTAGAAACTTGACAAAACACAACTGAACTTTCACAACATATAAATTGGCCCAAAAATTTTAGGGTCAGATCTAAATAACTAGACAAATAATTTATTTCTAAATTGAATAATTCACAATTTTAGGAAAAAAAAAAAGCCGGAAAAAGGAAATTAGTCACAAAAAGTATTAAAAATCCCATCCTTACTAATGGAAAAAATGATCCAAATAACCTGAATGATTTCCCAAAGGTCAGTTAGCCTATTCGATTGTAGAACTCAGGACCATGGTTGAAGTTGCCACTATATATACACCAAGACACTCATGTTATGTTTTTCTCATAGCAAAGATACTAAAAAGAATTTCAAGGTAATGCTTTATCCTACTATCCCATTTTGATCACTAATTTTTCTCTCCAAATGTTTCTTTTTTCCATATAAAATATAAGAAGTTGACAGTTCTATAACAAAATCCAAATTTCTTGTTTTTAAATCTAGCTGTGCCTAGCACTAGCATCTAAACTTAAAGAGTTCCCAAGCACCTCCAAAACATATGGCAAGGGAAAAAAAAAATAAAAGAGAAAAGTAGAGGTTACAACCAGATGATGATAGTATATGATAGTCAAACTTCTATCAGTTGATTATAGAGCAATATAAAACATGGAAAAAAAAAAAAAAAAACAGTTAATTTGCATGCCATACTTGGGGCCTGCAGACATTGTAGAACAGTTTTCAGGAGTACAGAACTCTGTGAGGGTACCATATAGAAGATTCACTTGGTTGAAGAAATCTACAGCTGAAATGGGAGAATCCAAAAGCTTACTATAAGATTATAATTTTGGGAAGGAGTTTATAGTAAAGTCAGTCTCAAAAAAAAAAAAAAACAGAGGATAGCGATAAAACAAAAAGAAAGCTCCATGAGCAGAAGCACATGAACAAGGAAAGAGAGAGAAGAAAAGAAATTACTATTCACAGCAAGCCACTCATTCAAATCCTCCCCAGGAGGAAGTCTTACAGCTTCCCTCAGGTTTCCGCTACCTAGGGTGGCATCAATGTGCTTCCTAAGTTGTGCACCCTGCATCATGGCAAGTTAAAAGTTCAAAAAGAAAACACCAGAATGTGTGCAGTAATCTAGTACTCTATAATATAAATAGAAGCTAGACCACACAGCCCAGTTACTCCAGCATCAACCTGAGCTGTCTATTTTGTCATTTTGAAGCTTAAAATGGTAGTGTAGAACACCATTAGATGGTTCTCCGGGGATCAGCCTTTGAATAGAAGTACTACTTACCTCGTAACCCCGTCTGAAATAATTTAACCACATGGTCTAACAAATTGTTCAAGTTGCTAGGAACCGGTGCTGTCAAAGGAATATGTAGATTTCTGGGCCACTACTTGTACTAAGTCCTATCTTTATTCACAAAATCATCATTAATGTCCAGTGCAAAGCTTACTTTCCCTTATCATATATAGAAATATACATCTTCCTTTCTCAAAATGCCGTCCAATAACAACCGCTAAGCTTTCTCTTTGTTATTAATGAATATCGTTGTCTTGCAATATATACATGAGATAGCTTCTTTATGAGAAAATTCATTTAATATCTGCACTCTTTACATTCTTTTTCATGTTTCAATCCCCACCAACTTCTTCAAATCACTAAATTAATCATTTTCCTATTTAATTTAAATTACATTCTCATAAAAAGTACACATCATGCTTAATTTATTATTTTTGTATTTTACTTCTAATAGTCAGATATTCAAATGCAATTACAATTATCTTAGTATTCTCTATTTTACTAACATTTCAGATTTTATTTCCTAGATTGTGCACCCCATAACCCTAATCTCCGGGACTGCTTGACAGCGTAGAAACATACCATAATCTTTCTTCAAAGATGCATCTAATGTTAGTTAACATTGCATCTCCTCTATCCAAAGCAGGATTTTCTTTTTATTTCTCCTTTTATTCTGGTTAATAATGTACTTTAGAATTGCTTGCAAATTCAACAAACATAGAGGAACTTGCCTCTTCATTCACTCCCATGTTTTTTTCTTTTCCTTTTATCTCTTCTTAACTTTGTTCTTTCTAATCAATATCTATGCATTTGTTCACCAAAGGACCAATAGCCTATTGGTCAAGTTTCTACCTCTTAATCTAGGATATCAGGGATACAATGCACGTATCACCCTTGCATAAAAAAAATTAAAAATAATGCATTACTTAAAATTTCTTTGTTTTCAATTTTGTATATGTGATATTATTTGCATAGAGATTAACTATTTGCTAATTCTTGATATTTTATTATCTACTCTGTTCTGTTCACGTTTTGGCCATACAAGATTATAACCAAATGCTTTGTGAACTTACATCCCAACTTCTAAATCTTAGATGTACAGATTCCAGACTTCAAGAGTTGTAGAACTCAATCATTTCTAATAATTGTGTACCACTATATCTATCGTATTCCAGTGTCAAGTTCTGCATGTTTTGATGATGGTTGCCAAATTTTTTGTTGTCTTTTCTAACATAAAGCATTGCATCAATGAACAGAATATCATGTCGAAGAGAAGTGTCAAAATTTAAGTATGGCTAGCAATTGGAGTGAAGTCGGAACAAGATAGTTGTTCCTGAAGGTGCAGCCAGATTACCTTTTTTTCTAAGGACAGGTAATGTCCAATGCCTAGTTATATCCCACTAAAGAACTAGCAATTAATAGAAGGTGAAAACAATTTTCCTACACATGAAAGATTTCAATTGCATATTTGAATGGACTGTCCTGGTTCATAAACAACTCATAAGTACTTAAATGATGGCATGATGAAAATTCTATCATCAGTCATCTTTCCTCCCATATCCACCATGCTTTGTTTGTACACTCAAGGAATTGAGGATTCATAAAAAAAATAATAATAATAAAAGAAAATCATTTACTCGCAATTGCAAAAATATGAACAGCACAACTACAAACAACAAAATATTATGCTTCCTAAACATGCTTCCAACGTCAGATAAAAGACCGCAAGGTGGTTTCCCTTCCATGCAATAGTGAATGAACCACATGCATTCAATAGCAACTTAATATCTTACAAAAGAAAGCAAATATGAATACTTGAACACCATTATCAATTGTAAAGCCCAATTGTCATAAAATTGCATATCATATTACATTTGAACGACAATGAAGAAATTTCCAAAACAATTGATTAAAAAATTAAAAAAAGAAAACCAACCTTACTTCCTGATGGTGCACTCTTTTTGGGGCGAAATGTCCTTTGGTTCCTGTTTAAAGAAAAATTACAATAACAACAGCAACATAGTAACAAATGAACCAACATAAAGCAATAACTGAGTAGTACTATTTTAGCATAATTATTAGACAATTAACAAGCAGGTATTTGCCAAGAGTAGTTTTGTCTACAAACATAATCAAGTCTCAACGGCATTTAATACTACACAATCTCAACTTTCCATTTTTCTTTTTAACGAAGTAACATTTGCGGATGTGTGGTGAGAAAAGGAAGTTAGCAAGAAACCAGCCTCATTTTACTATTCGCAAATCTATTAGGCAATAGCTTCCCTCGACCTAGAATAGCATTTTTATAATTTTCAATAACAAAAGTCAGATGATATGACAAGTTTTTCTAGCTCGCAATCGCAAAGGCCAAAGTAGCTACTCTTCCAATTTTATAAGCTAGTGAGATACATGGTTTTGGCTAAATGGATTTGGGATCAACGGAGACAGATGATAGAACAAAACAATGCAAAGTTGTTCACCCATAATCAATCAATCAATCATTCAGAAATAGAAAGTAATAAGCGTTTGGGGACAAGCAAATACTTAGAAAAAGCAAGCAGCTTTGGAAGCAATAGTGAGCTGACTCATTCCTTTGGGACATTGATTGAGGTAGAGAAACAGATAAATCAAAGGATATGTAAAAAATGGAAAGATCCCATCTGGGCTTGATGTGAAGATGATATCATAATTATTCATTTCAGGCAAAGTGAATTGGAGAAAAACACAACTTAACATAACATACAGTAACGGGTACATGAGAGAGAGAAATTGTGAAATAGAAAATAAGAGAAGAGATCTATCATCAATCAATCTGATGATATGCAATTAACTGACCTGCCCAGACCAAAGAGACTCATGGCTCTACTGTTACTTTACACACACAGTCTGAGATTATAAGAGAGATTGCGTTTTCTTTCTTCACCTCAGCTGATTCTTCATAGTCAATACAAATGTATATATACAGCTCAGGAGAAGGGAGACAGCTTTTTTTTATTCCCCAATTTTAATTTTTTTCGATTAATTGTTTTTTACCCCCTCTCTTTTTTCATATTTCACTAATTGATCAATAACATTTAAAAATTTCATTCTCTTGTTTTACAATATTATTTTGGGATAATTACATAAAAAACTTCAACCTTTTATAACCTTTTCAAATTAAACTCTAATTAATTTTTTCTTACAAAAGTAACCACCAACTATAAAAATTTTACAAATAATACCATATGTCTGCTTTAGTTAACAGAAAGCTGATGTGGCAGTCACTTTTTTGCCTACCTCAGTTGAGTGGAGCCCCACAATTGCTTATTGCTTTGAAGTAATATTTTTTTTAATATTTGGACAGCCTAACAACACTCAAGGTTTAGGGTTTTGTAATTTTTCAGTCAGCACAAAATTGTTTGTACAGCCTAATAGTTTAGAATTTTGTTTTAAAATAATTGAAAAAAATTAGTAGATTGTCCAGTTATCAATTCAATAAGCAATTGTGGGCTTCACTCAACTGAGACGGACCAAAAAGTGACTGTCTGTTAACTAAAACTGACATATGGTATTATTTGTAGGATTTTAATAGTTTGTGGTAACTTTTGTAAGAAAAAATTGGTTAGGGTTTAATTTGAAAGGGCTATAAAAGATTGGAGTTTTTTATGTAATTTTTCTTATTATTTTTATATAAGTTAAATCATAAAATATTCATTTTATTCAATTCAAAATTAGATTTTGATTTTTCATCTCGTGCTCAACCCTACAGTGTTATGTGTGAAAAGCAACAAGGAGTATCATTATTGAATAATTTACTAGATATTGTTGCTTTGATATCTAATTTACCTGAATTAGAAAGTTTTATTGGTTATAAAAAGAATTTTCATAAGAATAATTTCAAGAAAGGGATTTTTTTGAACTTTGAAGGTTATATAATCCTAATTTTGATGTATATAATTAATTAAAAGTTCTAATGATTCAATTTTTAATATTTGATTAAGGGTTGATTATGAAAAGTGTGTATAACTAAGGCAAAAAGTAAATAAATACAAATTTTTAGTCATATATCGGAGGATGTCATTTATATTCCACTGTGAGTGGGTTGCTAAGTTGCTGCTTAGGCTCTTAATGCATTACAACCATGACACTATGCACTACTAGCAAGACCTTAGTCAAAAAAAAAAGAAAAAAAAAAAGAAAAAAGGTCTCAAATAAGTTTTTCGGATTAGAGTCTCTACTTGGACATACTAGGATTTAGTAAAATGATTTCTGAGTGAAACTGCCTGCCTTACCTCTTCAAAGAATAAGTTGGAAGGTGATAGCTACTTAGTCATTTCTTATTCAATATAATTTATTTATTTTATTTTATTGTAATTGAGATGGATATAACTGCTTAATAGGCCAAATACTTTATTTCACCCATTGCACACCTGAACTTTAAAAAGTTGCAATAGGACTTCTGAACTTTCATTTTGTGCCTATTTCACCCTTCATTCAGCATTTTCTGAGTCTATTAAACACATGCATTGACAGCATGGACCCACGTATGTCTGTAGCTTCCTCCAGGCACGTGAAGTCAACAAACCCACTCTGATGTGTATTATCAAAGGACTAAAATAAAATGTATAAAAGTTAAGGGACTAAAATTAAATAAAGTTTGAAATTTTTATTTCAATTACACCATCTTCAACTTTAAAATCTTTGCAAATTATCACAATACAGCTTCAACACAATCCCTTTGTATGAGGCTGTTAAGAATGGGCATTTTGAAATCGTGCTTGTGTTGATAGACGAAAACCCCAGAACTAACTAAATCGAGAAGAGATTAATGTTCTTGAGCATTAATTGGAAGGGAATTTGAAGAAACATAGATTGGCTGTCCATCTACAAGCTCCTGTAAATAGGAAATAAGCCGAAACCTATATGTAACGGCCATAATATTTACAGAGGAGAAACTGAGAACAACTGGGCAAAGATTAATCTCCAAGAACAGCTTCACTCAAACCCAATACCTTGTTTGACAAGTAAAAGTTGTATTAATAAAAGAAGCTGCACTGATAAGCAAACTCCAGTTAGTAAAATTCACACCAAAGCAATTATACCAATAGATATATATATATTTCACACAAAAATTTGCTCTGTAACACTAAAAGGCAAATAGAATATTATAGGGAAAAAGACTATAAATTTTTGTACTGGTCACAAGACAAAATAAATCCATTATCTATGCTTCTGAAAAATTACCAATAGATTATACAATTGAAGATGAAAAAAGGGATATCTAAAAAGCTATGTGCATGAAGGTTCAAGACTTAGCCAAGCGTTAGCTGCTGCTAGCAAGTAAAAAGCAGCCAATTTATCACTGCTGCCATCCTTCTTCCTCTCTGTGCTCACCTCTCGCATATCCATGCAGGTATGTCTCTACATTGCTGTTTCATTAAAATTGGAATCCACACCTATAGTGAGCTGCTTTCAGATGTCTTTGTCTGCTATGCTTTTCAGGTATGGCCAATTTTGGACAAACACCACTGCCCCACTCAAAAAGTAGGTTCCTTAACTATCAAATATCATTGCCTGATCGATTAACATATGGATCTAGAACAAGCTCTAAAGCAGGTTTGTCTGTTGTAGAGTCATCGTATAAGCATAGAACCACACCTCGTGTACTTCTTAAAAAAATGAAAAATTCATAGAACTATTAGTAAAAAAGGCAAGACCCAACGGACTAGGATCACCATGTTGGGATCCGGGTCACATACACGCAGTGGAAATAAAAAAAACTTTTGACCCTAAGAACCCCCACCAAAATCCAAGTAGTTCGGATTAAATCAATTAATCGAGTATAGAATCTTACCAAAACGAGTTCAAAGGCAAGATTGTAGGAAGGAAGAGAGGAGGTTCACTCCAGTGACACCTTAACTCGAACCTTTCGTTGTCTTCAATCGGAATACAGATGCAGCCAAAGAGTAACGTCCTTTACCGGTATCCACACAAACAGAACACCCCAAAATGATGTTGGTGTGCTAGCACCTTTCTCTCAATTTTTTTTCTCTGTATTTCTTTCTTAAAGAACATATGTTTTTTTGAATGATAGATGTGCAAAGAACTCTAATTCTATATGTGATATATATAACTATATATATATCCATATCAATTAGGGTTTGGAGAGTCCTACTCAAATACTAAAACTATTTTGGTTTATTATCCTTTATTTATATATATATATATATATATATATATATATATATATATATATATATATATACTAAAACTATTTTAGATATATATTTATAAATATATTTTTCCTTTTAAAATTTAATTATGATAACTTTTACCATAAATAAAATTTATCCATTTACACATAATAGACATAATTATCTAATTGAGCTAATAAGCCCAATATCCATTTTGGGTCCGTTCTAAGTGTGTGACCCTGTAGGTTCACATAACGTTGGCAATGGGCCTCGAATCCTATTGGTAGCCCATAAGTCATAAGTGGCCTCTAGCAAGATATTATGACTACCCAAGTCATGTGAAGGTCAGTAATCTGACACAACCTATTTAACAATAATATTACAGTCCTTTGTACACAATATCTTAGATTGAACACAAGGCATGGTTTATGTCATCCTTAATAATTCAATTATTTCTCGATCTCAATTAGACTAAAATTGATAACTCCTTCTCAACCGATTTCAAGCATGGCCATGCATTTACATTCAGTCTAATTTATCGAGGGGCCCATAGATATCTTCCTCATGATTAGTGAGGGACAAGTTCCTTCTTGATCACTCATACTCCTCACATGATTCATTTTATATCCAATCACAATCTATTACATCATTCTGTTAAAGATAATATTAGAATGTGTCAAAATATAAAACTCATCATGCAAGAATCTATGATGATCCAGTACATCCTATGTACCTATGACTTGACTTTGTATCTCGTATACATGATCAGTAAAACATGATCATCAGTCAACCTCATACTAGTTTTCATTCATTAGTTTCCCACAATAATGACCGACTAGGGATGGTTTAGAATATAACTCATTTACTATCTAAGAGTTTTACTATCAAGTCACACACTTGATGATCTTAAATAGAGTTAAACATTCATGGAATTCAATAGAGTCAATATGATAAAATGCCTCTTTATTATAATAATAAAAAATAGACAAAGTCATAATATGGCCATAATACTATAGGCCTAGGGCACATCACTAATATGTCCTCCCTTATGATGGCCTTGCCCTTATTCTTGGGTATCCCACCTGTGGGCTTAACACTTGTCTTGCCCTTTTTCTTCTTATTACCCTTCTTCTTAGTCTTACTAGAA
The DNA here is from genome assembly GCA_949673435.1 of Macaranga tanarius. NCBI lineage: Eukaryota > Viridiplantae > Streptophyta > Magnoliopsida > Malpighiales > Euphorbiaceae > Macaranga > Macaranga tanarius. The sequence goes on along the minus strand of CATIWO010244299.1, from coordinate 1,807 downwards.
GAGGCAATAAGTGCAACCTCTTTCCCTTTGCTACCTTGGATGGAATTTTGGGCCGTCACGAGCATGTTTAATAGCTCCACAAGAGTGCACTCTATTTTGTTCATGTGGAAGTTGGCGATAGTTTGCCCAAACGATTCAGGAAGGGATTGGAGGATCATAACCACTTGGAGGTGGAAGTCCATTGTAAAGTGTAGACTCTTTAGCTCCTTCATTGATCTAATCATGGAGTTTACATGAGCTCCCACATCCTCTCCCTTTTTCATTTTAGCATGGAACAACCACTTAGATATCTTATACCTAGCAGTCCTACTATGCTCACTAAACAACTCTTGTAGGTGTAGTAGGATTTCATTTGCACTTATGAACTTCTCATGTTGCCTATGTAACTCGGTGGTCATGGAAGCCCACGTTATGCAACGTGCTTGCATATCATCATCCTTCCACTTAGTAAGAGTTTCGTACTCCTTTTGTGAAGCATTTTTGGGAAGGGATCAGGGTAGGCTTTGCTCTATCATATAGAGTATTTTTTTGGAAGCTAAAATAACTTTTAGGTTCCTTAGCCAATCTATAAAATTAGGGCCCGTGAGCCTATTATTATCTAGTATAATTGAGAGTGGGTTTGATGGTCTCATGTTATCAATTAGTATGCAAAAGGTAATAAAATTGATTAGTTATATTTCATTATAATTACTATTAGATTTGGTCTTTAATAATAATGGTCTCCTACTAATTTGGCGAATCCTATACTTCTAAGTAGGAAACGGAAATCCCTTGTTGGGTGGATTTCTAGTGGATAATGGAGTTCTTAATGGGCCACTCATTATCGCTCAGGTACACATTGCCATTCTTGGAATAATAGTTCTCATTAAGTGGACAAATCTTGTCCATCACATCTCATATGAAGTTCTATTAATCCAGCTCCTAATGTTATGGGTCTCAGGTGCATTACAATTCTTGGCATTTGGCATTAGTTAGGTCCATACCATTGGATCAGTGAAGTGTATTGAACACTATAAACCTTAGGTACACATATTTGCCATTCTTGGCCCATAATGTATCTATACACCCACAATATCTCATGCATTACAATAACACTACATGAATCTCTTGGGCCTTGTGCACACCCCTATGTATCTATAGCCGATGCACACAAGCCCAAAACTATGCATGTTATTGCTCCAATGGAGAGCCTAGATCTAAATTTGATTGGAAGGTTTTTGGGTCTTTATTATATTAAGGTCTCACTTTGCACATTAGCCATTTTTACAATATACATATCTCATACATATATTGCAAGCTAACATACATCCATATATATACATATCACATGCATATATAGCATGCATTAATATACATATCTTATATATACATGACACATGCATAATGGATGCACAGATAAGGAGTGATCATGGGCCTTTCCTAATTAAATTATAACTTTTAGAACTATTACACATGGGCCTAGCCCATGAAAGGCCTTCATGCCATGAGCCTCCTTGAACTCCATCTCCATGGGCTTTGCCTTCAAGCCTCCAAGGTAGAATGGGCCACCAATGAACTCTTCATGAGCCTCCAATGAACTCTTCATAGTTACATTCCATCCTTGGCATACCAAGGCAAATAAATTTACATCTCAATCTATGTAACTAATACTTAATTACATAATTATAATAATAAACTTAATCATTATTACAAATTCAAGATGTAAACTAAGTCCATGATCAACCTTGCATGAATGACAAGCATATTTTCACTTAAAATGCAACTATTGCATGTTATATGAATTAGCAAGTCATGTAATCATTCAATT
>CATIWO010244241.1:0-13378 GCA_949673435.1 Macaranga tanarius | reverse complement strand
AGTAAAAATAAAATAATATTAAAATAATATAAAATACAATAATATAATAATAATAAGAGAAATTATTCCACCCATTTAAATCCCTCTCTAAAATATTTTTACAAAAATAATACTAAACTTTTAAATTTTAACAAAAATTATACAAACCCATAAAAATATATAAATACATAAAAATACCATCATGTAAATAAAATAAATTAAAATAAAATACTAATTTGACTATAATGCCATAAAAATAATAATTAATACTCTAAAATCCACATTAATTTAATAATAAAAATGCGGGTCATTACAGTTACTAAGGACTGGATAGTAGACTCTGGAGCTGCTAAACATATCCGTGCAAGCAAAAATGCTTTTGCCTCATATGCACCTATAAGGGATGAAAATGAAGTGGTCTACCTTGGTGATTCTCACACTGCTCGAGTATTGGGGAAAGGAAAAAGAATAGTTTCAATATGTGTTTTGATTGCATTGGCTTCTATTCATAAACTTGTAATACATCAAATGGATGTAAAGGCTACTTTTCTAAATGGTGATTTAGGAGAAAAGATTTATGTGCTACAACCTAAGGGGTCTGTTGTTTTCGGTCAAGAAAATAAAGTTTGAAAAATAAAAAAATCTTTTTATGGCTTGAAACAGACACCTAAACAGTGGCATGAGAAATTTGATTCTGTCTTAATGAGAAATGGTTTTTCTTCAGTAGGAGTGAATAAATGTGTTTATACTAAGCTTACCAATAATGAATGTATTATCATAAGTCTTTATGTTGATGACATGCTTATTTTTGGCACTTGTCTTGATGTAGTACTTAGTGCTAAATAATTTTTAGCTTCTAATTTTGACATGAAAGATCTGGAAGAAGCTAATGTGATATTGGGTATTACAATCATAAGGAATGATAGTAGTATTATGCTGTCACAAAATTATTACATAAAGAGACTTCTTAAGAAGTTTGATAATTATGATGTGACACCTGTTTGTACTCCTTATGATGGCCATACACAATTGAAGAAAAATAGAGGTGTTCCTGTTTCTCAGTCTGAGTATGCAAAAATTATTGGGAGCTTATTGCACTTGATGAATTTTTGAAGACCTGACATAGCAAATGCTGTTGGTAAACTGAGCAGGTATACCCAAAATCCTAATCAAGAATATTGGTTTGCTTTAGTTAGATTAATGAAATATTTAAAAGGTACCATTGATTATGGTATTCTATATAGTGGATGTCCTGCTGTACTTGAAGGGTACAGTGATGCTAACTGGATTTCAGATTCAGATGAGATTGAATCCACTAGTGGTTATGTATTTACCTTAAGTGGAGGTGTAGTTGCTTGGAAATCAAGTAAGCAAACTGTCATTGCCAGATCAACCATGAAATCAGAATTTATTGCATTAGAGTTAGCTGGCAATGAAGCTGAGCAGTTGAAAAACTTCTTAGCAGATATTTCTTTAGGAATAAAACCTACACCTTCTGTATCTATGCATTATGATTGCAAATCGGCTATTGCCATTACAAAGAATAAAGCCTTCAATGGCAAAAATTGACATATTTGATTGAGACATAATGTGGTTAAACAATTGCTAAAAGATACAATAATTTCCATTGATTATGTAAAGTCAGAAATAAATTTAGCAGATCCTCTGACTAAACCATTGAGAAGAAAATAAGTACTTGAAACATCAAGGGGGATGGGACTAAAGCCAATTTGAGCTATCAACATTGATGGTAACCCAATCTATGTGATTGAAGATCCCATGAAGTAGGTTCATATGAGTAATAACAAGTCAATTGTTGATCCTGAGAAGCACTAAATATTTACAAGTCCCTTTTATATATGATAAGTGATCAGTGCTCAAACTGCAAATTAATATGAGGATGAGTTTAAAACTCTTAATGAATTCCATATCCCTTATGGGTGGTGTATTAAATGCAGTGTATACTTAATGGAATCACCTATATGAATGTAGAGTGAGGCCGCTCCTATGAGATATGTGGCAAGATTTCTAGAGTATTCTTGAATACCAAGCACGCGCATGGCCTAGTGGCCCAAAAACACGTTGAATAACATTAATTGTGGGGGTGTAATGTGATTAATGGAAATTTTAACTTACGAATAGAGCTTTTGGTTCATAGAAACTATAAGTTTCACCAATAACTCTGTAAGTTATGTTCCATTTTTCTAGCTCTGGTTCATAGTCTTATAAGACACCGGAGTCGATGCGTTACATTCATAAATTAAAGGAACCTAGGACATTAAATTTTTAGGCTTTTGCAATATGTGGGGGATTGTTGTGAGTACTGATAGTGTGGGTATTGCAAAATCCCACATTGAAAATTTAAAAGTGTTATTATGGATTTATAATATTTTACACTTATAGGCCTTATGAATGAAGGGACCAACGGGAGCTCTCGCGCATATAAGATTGGGCCCGAAGGTAAAATTAGTCCGAATGCCCTGTGCGCGAGGGCTTGGCCTGATTTTTCTGTCCTATTTTATCTCCAAGCTACCTTCTATCACATTATCATATCTTCCTGAAATCATCATATCACATTATTACAAACAGAGAAGGCTTGTTTTATCTTGGGAGGGTAGAAATAAACCCTTTAGCCCAGTGCGTTTGTACGACTCAAGCTATATTCGTTCCAATTTTTCCAACATGACTAAAATGCACATGCAATATTTGTGCTTGATAGAGATCCAGCTGTGTTGTTTCTTTTAATGATGCAGCTGTTCTTTTCCTTTCATAAAACGCTTATTTCAATGGGAATAATAATCTCATGTATGCAAGAGAAAAGACATCAATCCCATCCAATGCAAGATTTTCACTTTATGAATCTTTAAATGTTTGAAATAATATGATTTCTTTTATCGTGCAGATTTGAGACTGTAAATGAGAGACTGCATTTCTTTGATAATAGGCTTCATGGAAGAGAAATGTGGTCATGATATTATATGATGCGGGTTTTATGCATAACATTGGATGTTTTTTTCTTGATCCAGATGTACCAGTTCCTTTTGCATGTGCTGTTTTGGTATGCCTTTTCATGCTGCAACGATATGGAACCAAGAAAATTGGGCGTATGTTTGCCCCAGTTGTTACTCTATGGCTCTTATTTATCAGCGTAGTGGGTATCTATAACATATTCCATTTTAATCCTAAAATTATCCGTGCGACCTCCCCATTATATATGTACAAGTTTGTGAGAAATATCAACAAAAATGGTTGGAGATCGCTAGGTAGCATTCTTCTTTGTGTGGCAGGTTTGTTAGCCTTATTACATTTCCAATTGAGCATGCTGAAACTTTAACCTGCACCATTTTTTTTAACTTCTTTTATTTATTTCTCCACAGGATCAGAGGCAATGTTTGCAGATCTGGGTCATTTCTCAAAGAAATCAATCCAGGTAACAAAATTGCTGTTCTGGTATACAAAGTACTATTTTGAATCACGAAAACTGCTATATGGTGTCTTTGCTGCAGATAACATTTGCCTGCTTCATTTATCCGCTTCTAGTTTTATGCTACGCCGGTCAGGCTGCATTTATCTCTAAAAATATGAATGCTTCTGAAGATTTCAACCATCTTAGTAAATCTGTTCCTAGTAAGTCCACTGCTTTTTAATTTCCATGATGGTCGCTTTTCCTGGATTTTGATTTTGACTTGTGGAAAGATGGCAAATCCAGAACATCTTGGTCATGTCTTCATAGTTCTGTCGCTTCTCACTTCAGTTATTGGAAGCCAAGCAACAATAACAGCCAGCTTCTCCATCATTAACCAGTGCTTGGCACTTGGTTGTTTCCCTAGAGTAAAAGTTATACATACATCAGATAACCGTCATGGACAGGTTTATATTCCAGATGTCAATTGGTTATTGATGGTCCTTTGCCTCACTGTCACTGCTGGTTTCCGTGACTTGCACAAGATTGCCAGTGCAGCAGGTATCCTTTCTATCAATATCCTATTCTTTTCTTCTTAAATTTTTGTTTGAGGTCCTAATAGACTTTAGTAGAAAATGATAATCTGTGAATCCTGTGGAACTCATGAGTCTGGGCATTTTTAACTCTTCTGGATAAATGTCCCACAGGTCTGGCGATTGTTTCTGGCATGGTAGTTACTACTTGTCTGATGTCTCTTGTGATTGCTTTGAAATGGGAAAAGCCTTTGTTTTTGTCTGGATGTTTTCTATTGTTTTTTGGTTTTGTGGAGGCTGTGTATCTATCAGCATGCCTGTTGAGTTTTCACAAAGGAGGTTGGTATCTAGTTGTTCTTTCGGCATTGACATTCACGATCATGCTTGCATGGAATTATGGAACTAAGAAGAAATATGAGTTTGATCTAGAAAACAAGGTGCCCGCAGAATGGCTTACAGATTTTAGTCCAGGGCTTGGAGTTTCTAGAGTTCCCGGAATTGGGTTAATCTACACCGATATCGTGTCAGGAATCCCAGCTTTCTTCTCACATTTCATAACAAACCTTCCTGCATTTCATCAAGTTCTGATTTTTGTGTCTTTCAAGTCCCTACCAGTGCCTTATGTGTCCTCAAGTGAGCGGTATCTTGTAGGCAGGGTTGGTGCCAAAGACTATAGAATCTACAGATGCATTGTCAGATATGGATACTGTGATCATGTCAGGGACACGGATGATTTTGAGGAACAGATTATTCGCTCTATTGGAGAGTTCATTTCCTTGGAAGAAAATGACGACGAGTCCGTTGTTTCCCCTGAAGGAAGAATGATGGTTGTAGGGAGGCCGTCAGCAGAAGGAAATGCTTTGATTCCTTTACATGAAAGTTGCTCAACTTCGGGGCCTGCAAGCATGGAAAACCCTCAGACTCATATGGTAAGAAAAGGCGATGGTGTACAGGTGAGTAGAAAAAAGGTGCGGTTTATGTTACCAACGACAAGTCCTAAAACATTGAATTCTGTCAGGGAGGAACTACAAGAACTGATAGATGCAAGGGAGAGTGGTACTGCATATTTCTTGGGTCAGTCGCATTTAGCATTGCGCAAAGGCTCAAACTTTCTCAAGAAGTTTTTGATTATGACATATGTTTTTCTTGACAAAAACTGTAGAGAGCCTCCTGTGGCACTCAACATACCTCATGCTGCTCTTGTCGAGGTTGGCATTGTCTATACTCTCTAAAAATTGTAAGCATGAAAGAATAACTTTGTTAAGTTTTTTTGGACAAAGGAAAAATAATACATGAATACCGCAAAAATTTTGTATGGTTTCCTACTTTTAATCTGTTTGTTTAATCATGGAATTTTTCCTTTGAGGCACTTGGTTGTGGAAATTCAAAGTCATTCACATTTGTTTTTAAAAAAAGTTTAATTTTGGACAATAAATTTCAGAAATTGAGCACAAATATTTTTTAAGAATATAAGATATTTATGTTAAAATTAGGATAACACCTTTAATACATTAAATTTTAGCTTCTAACAATTAAAAAATAAAAAATATATATTTACAAGTATATAATTAAATTTATATTGTAAAATATAGCTATCAATGCATAAACTAATGCTGTAGAACATATATCTAATAATTCATTAAGTAAATCTTTTAGTAAAATTATTTAGATAAATTATGTTTCGAACACAAACTATATTATAGAAAAGAAAGCAAATATCCGCAGGCTAACATCAATTTGATTCAAATCGAAATAACTGAAAAATAAAATCGAATGATGTGTGTATATATATATATATATAATCTATTAACTTATAGAAATTTATATTTAAACAACAAATATTATGAAAAAAAAAATAGTTATATTAGTAATGAAATATATTTAAATAATATTAGATGAATAAATAAAATTTAGAAATGATATAAAAAATAAAATTGTTAAACTGACAAACCAAACTAACCTAAAATATTTCGATTTAATTTGGTTCGTAAATAGTATTATTCAATTTGGTTCAATTATATATTTAATTTTTAACGATTCTTTCTAGTTTTCGAACTAAACTGAATAAATTCTATCCTACAAATATCAAAAAGTTAATTAAATATCAATAATAAAAATATTTTTCAACTGATTATATATTCATTTATTCAAAATATAATTTTTAATCACACATTTCCACTCGAAAGTAAATTCTCTTCCCTTTTTATTTGGGAAAATACATTTTCATATACATGGAAAATAAGAGGTAGAACCCTTTAATACAAGAATTCAAGATTTGTAGACCTTCATTATTTTTGACAAACCAAATCCGGAAATTATAATTTTTAATCATACATTTCCATGAGAAAATACACCTTCACCCTTTTACTTGGAAAAATACTATATTAATGTCGACAACTTAGATTCCTATAAATGTACATGATAAACATAAAAGCAAATTAAAATCAAGATCTATCCACCACATAGCAATCACAATTAACAGACTAAAACTGATATAGCATTGATAAATTCATATTTTAAATATATTTTGAGTTATTATTTAATTAGTTTTATGTATAATTATGCAATTAATTGGTTAATTTTAATTAAAATAGATGTGTAGGTGGCGGGGTTTATCGTGCGTCCAAGTATTTGGCAACTACGGCACTGTGCGGACTCAGGGCCCACTAGGAGTACAACTTGGGCCTTTTGACTGGTTTTAGTTGGAGATTGGAGTCGCCACACGAATGAAATTCAGGATACTTTTACAGCAACTAGATCCCACGGAGGGAGTTCAGCAGCCGTTCTCAGAGATTGAGTCCGGAAACTGGGTATAGGCTTTTGAATGGCTCACCCGACCTTGCGATCGGCCTCCATTTGTGTTTTATATTTTATTATTTTTTATTATTTAATTACTCCTTTAATTACATGCAAATGGCTGTTTAATCCAAATAAATTCTAAATTTTACAATTTAGTCCAAGTTTGTTTAAATTAGTCCATTTTCATGCAATTATGGTCTCTAACTCATCACATCCATACACCATTCACAATTTAAGCAAACATGAAAATCAAAATAACAAAAATAACCACAAAATTAAAACACACAAAGAACGAGGGGAGAAGAAAAGATTACATCCTTTTTTCATACAAATATAATAAAAATAAAATAAACCCTAAAACTAAAACCAAAATAACGATAAAATCCATTATTTGTTCCAATATGCTCAACAAGCAAAAAAAATTCTAAGTCACCAGCAATTAAATCCTAGAAAGAAATTCAAAGAAATTAGCAAATAAATAAAGAAGAAAATTAAACGAAACAGGGCAACAGTGGCGGTGCCTCTGTGGAATAGAGGTGTCACCTCTGCTAACATGAGGTGTCGCCTTTTCAGGGAAGGCATGCCTAAATATGCAATAGCAAAAAAAATTTAAATTTCAAACCTAACTACAGAGGCAACGCCTCTACGAAGAGACGTCACCTTTGCACCCCCTACAGAATTCAAAATTAACACTTTAATTATCTAATTATCACCAAATCAAGGCTAAGAATCAACGTCAAAATCTTTAAAAGAATTAAAAAGTCAGATACTGCAATAAAAAAATAAAAGAAATATGAGAATGAGTGAAAAATGAAAATTGAAACAAAAGAATAGAAGAATTTACTAAAAAACAGAGTAAAAATTAATTGGCCCTCAGATTTTATTTTCAAATGCCTTTAGCTCTAACAATGATTGAATTCTGACCCTTCCTTCTTCTTTTTACTTTTGGCTTTTTTCTTTCTAGATTCTTTTCTTTTTCTTAGTTTTTTTTTTTTACTTTCTGTGTTTTTTTTCACCAGCCAAAAAATCCCCCTCCTTGAAAGAATTCTCCTTTAATTTATAGAAGAATTTTCTTCTGCCTTTCTACTTTCCAACTCTCCTGATCGTGGAAGAGAGGTTACAGAATGTGGGGAATCCCATGTTTTGTAATTAATGGCCATTTATTATTTTTCTATAAAAGAAGGAGATGTGGTTGTGTCTCTATCATTTAAACTCATAGAGGCGGCGCCTCTGTGACTTTGGGCCATAGGCTTATATGCTGTTTAGGCTTGATTTGTTGGGCTGGAGCTGTGAGTGAACTTGGGCTTCTCTCGAGTGGACCAAAATTAATTCTTTTGCTGAGTTGATCTTATCTATAATTTTTCATCATCTGGCTTTTCTTTATAAGCTGGCTAAACTATGTGCCCACAGTTTGCCCCATTGGTTTTTGGAAAACCGTTAAACACTTTCCTAAAATTAGTTTTTCAAAAAACAATATGCATACAACAAATACAAAAGGATATTCTTTGATCCTACAATTCTGTTTCTGTACTATCAGCCTAGGGGTATAACCCGAGAGGTTTCATTTTTCTCATTGCCATCTGCCTTGATGTTCTTAAATCAAGAGGCTTTGATTTTAATATCGTCATCCTCGGGGTACAACCCAAGAGGTCTATCTATTTCACCGTCTTTCTTGATGTCCAAAATCAAGAGGCTCCTTTTTCTATGTCATCATTCTCGAGGTACAACTCGGGAGGCTTGACTTTTCGATACTTCGCATCCAAGTCTACCGCAATCTGTAAATTCCTTCAAGAATACAATTCAATTTTATAACGTTAGCAACATTCAAAAAACTTCAAGTATCAAAAAGGAATTTTTCCCTCAGGGACCAAAATGGTAATTTGCCATAAAGGTATATAAATTCAAATCTTTCTTTCCATTACATTTTAAACTTCGTGCCATTTCTCTTTCTTCTTCTCTACTTTAATTTCTTTTTTTATATCACAATAGATCCTAAGTTTGTTCGCACAACTGCTCTTCCCACTTGGGCCGCTGTCCCTCCAGAGGCCCGAGCTCCTCATTCTTGAAAGGAATCATACTATCAACAGAGCGCAGCGGAAGCGTGTGCCCAAAAGGGGTGAAATTTTAAAAATCTCACTTGTATAACTCTTCATCAAAAGAAGAATTTCCATCCCAATAAACCAATTTATAATTTACACATAGCCAAAAACACACCAAGCATACAAACACAACCACATAGAAGTTTTAAATTTAAAGAAACTTACAAACTCCAAGTGTCTGAAGAAGACCACAATAGTATTTTTAAGCCTTTGTGTTGATGATTCAACTCTTGAATCACATGCTATAGCCACCCAAGTGTATGGCCTCTAGCTTGAAACACTAAGCTCCACCAAATCACCTTTCTTGCCTAGATTAAGTTAGATGCAAGTTCCCTCTCAAGTGACCCTCATAAAAGACTTGCACTAATTCAATCACTTTGCAAGAACAATAAAGGGTTTGTGCGTTGATTTGATTTATTGTTATGTAGCTCACGTTTTTGTCCAACAAAAACCATCCACCATTTTTGTTTAACTCTTAAACAAAAGCAATAAGATGAAGATAAGTGGATTAGCACAAATCAAAAACACTTAGGATAAAAATAAGTGTAGAGATTGCCACCTCATCATGACATCATCATGACATCATGCATGACATCACTATAACATCATCCATGACATCATGGGCCCACTATATGACATCATTATGACATTATTAATGACATCATCATGACACTTATCACTAAGTAAACATAAACACTTAACAAGTTTCCTTACAAGTATCTAAAGATGAAGTGGATAACATATCCAATGTATTATGTCTATATACATCTTTTATACTTGTAAAATATATACAACCAAATCGCTACATCAATTATATGGACTTGGGCTTGCTTCTTAGGCCAACACTTGGTCCAAGCCCAATCCATTAAATTAATGGACCTAGATTAGGTTGTTGGGCTATCTCAACACTTTGTATTAATCTTTGGCCCAAAATACTTTTAAGCCTAGGCCCATACAACTTGGGCCATTAATCCAAGTCCAAGTATTTAATAACACACTTATTATTAATTCATCACCTTAATTAATATCCAATATTAATTAAGTACAAATGAATAATAAAACCCTTTGGTGGAATTAGATTTCATGATATGCTAGAATCACTATTTAAAGTATAAATCCAATTCCCTTAATCTTAATTACTTGATTAAACACTTTAATTAACAATTAGATTAAGATATATGATAAGGTGAGAACCTTATAGGTGTGACTTACTAGGTCTATGTCTAATTGGCAATGAAAAAATAATATTAACACTTGATATTACTTGAAACACTTTTAAGTCAAAATGTGAAAATTCCAATGATACACATTTAGTTCTCATAAGTTGTGAGTGACCCCTAGTATCGATATCACAACTACCCAATTAGAAATGAATGCATGTAGTGATTCACATGAATCCTTTGGTTATAATTATCGTGCACTAAAATCCCTTCATTGAAGATCCCGATAAAGCCCAGAGTTAAGGTCCAGTCAAACTCTATTAGCTTCATTATATTACCTCATCTCAAGTTCTATTCTTGATAAAATATAACAAACACTAGAAACCCTTTCTAGCACTGAAACTCTTTCAATCAGTTATGTTTGTCCTGGCCAGGAACTCATTCATCAAGAATAAACTTATATAGGAGTAGGATCTTAGCCCAGTTCACTCCAGGTAATGAATCTCATCTTGGACAAACACTCATTCTTACATTTAATCGACTAGGGCCACTACACACTATATACGCATACATGGCTGGCACAGGTATGTAAGTGGTAACAAACTCTAACCACTTAAATATGGATGACCGTGATGCCTTAGGTCAAACGACTATATGCACCATTATGATCTAGATAGTGATTGTTGAATGTAAGTGAATACCCTCACAATCACATATCTAACGTCACGTTCGATCCACTCAACTCTTGAGTATCCATATGTCTATTCTGATATCTCATATTAAGTAGCATGAGACTCACTACCTCTTACTATTAGTATCATATACTAATCAAGGAAAATAGACAGAGGTGATAGTCAAATTAATATTATCTGTATATTAATTTATCGACTATGAACATGTTTATAGCATATGTACTAAATAAATGTGTCACTCATATTATCAACTCTTGATAATACATTTATTTAACATAATGCTAATGGATAAATACTCAAATAAATAAATAACTTTATTTACATGAATATTATATTGCCATTTGGGATAATATACAATGTCATAATACAAGATTGCCTCTAGGGCATATTACTATACTAACAAATATTTGCCTCCCTACGATCATATTATAAGCAGTGGATACCTTTTCCACAATAAACTCAACCATCATTATTTTCTCCCTCCTTATATCTCCCTTATTGGACTCCTCCCCTAAAGTGGTGGGAAGGAGAATTTTTCCCTCTACTTTGATCGACATGTCATCAATGTCGCGTAAATGAGAAGAGACTGATAACAAACAATCATCCTGAATTCCCATCTTCTTGAATACCCCATAAGGTAAAAGGTTGACTAAACTACCATCATCTACCAACACCCTTTCTACCTTATAGTCGTTGATCACTGCCATTATTACCATCGCATCCGTATATGGCATCTCTACCCTAATTCCATCCTCTAGGTAAAAGTTATTATACAAGTGTACAGTGGGTCTATTTTCTTGCCCCTCCTTTCATTAAGTCACCTGCTTCTTGACTTTATCTTCCCTGAACTCATCAAATTTGTTTCCCCTGCAATCCAATGAATGACCCCACTAGCCCCAGTGTTCAAAGGGAGCATAGGTTATTTATCTTTTTAGAGTCTAGGGTACTAGTCCCCTCTGCCATTATTGGCCTTTGTCGATTGTCATTATTTTTCATAAAGTTTCAGAGATGACCTTATTGAATGAGCCTTTCTATTTCCAACATCAGTTGGTGACATTCATTTCTATTGTGCCCCACAAACCAATGAAAATGATAGTACTTACTTTGATGTTTGTTCTTCGGATTAGAGGGCACTTCTCGTGGCCATTTCATATACTCCTTGTCCTTGATGGCCATCAAGATTTCTTAACGAGATGTGCCAAGTGGTGTCAGGTCTTCCTCCCTTAGAAGAGTGAAAGGCCTTTTGGGGTTTTGTCTGAGTACCCCTGATTTACACAGTATTAATACTTTCCTTGACCCTCTTGGGAAGGGAAGCATCGTCAAACACTTCTTTACCCTTGGGTGCAAATCTACTACTATGAAAGGCATCATCCTACCGAATATAGTTCTTAAACCTATCCATCAATGTTGTAAGATCAATAGGCTTATTATTTGATAGAGAATTGAATAATGGTGGATTATTAGTGCCCTTGGCTATCGTATCGATAGCCCGAGAATGGTATAAATAGGGAATTTTCAGTGCCTCAATGTTAAATTTAGCCATATAATCTTTAAGGCTTTCACATTTATTTTGCACAATAGTTTCCAAATAAGAGGTTTCCCTATTAGCAGGGACACTGGATATAAATCTATTTATAAACTGTCTACTAAGGTTAAAGAAGGAATGAACACTATTAGGTGGCAGATGGTTAAACCATATTTGCCCAGCTACCACGAGGGTGGTAGGAAACATTTTGCACAAAATGGAATTCGATTGGGTATAAAATTTCACAATCATCTTGAATTTTAATATAGGATCCCTAGGATTTGAAGTACCATTATAAGTGGGAAGAGTGGATAGTTTAAACTTATAAGGGAACAGTTCTCTCTAGATAGCCTCTGAGAACGGGGAGGATATACTGACCACCTAACTTGCAAGCCTATTCTGATTAGCCTTCTTATTTCTCCACTCCAGGAATTCTTTATAATCTTCCTCCAATCTGTTAAGAGAGGAAACACTACAGACAGCTGCATTCACGACTCTGAGGTTCCTTCTTGATGACCCTGTATAGGATCATGTCACCCTTTCTCATCTATTGCCTTCAGAATGACGTGGTTCTCTTGAATGAGACCTTATGTCTCCTTCTTTCCTGAAGACATGATCCCTTATTTTCTTATCCCCTTTACTATGACTTCTTCTTTAAGGTAATCTGGCCCTCTTTGTTGAACTTTCCCACCTATCCTGACGTCGATCTTCCTCTCTTCATGCATGAGATCCCGTAGGGGCTCTCAAGCTAGATTCTTCAGTTTCTTCATCATCCAGGAGTGGTAGCTTTCTTCGAGCCACATTTGGGGTAGCTACAAAAGGATCAGTGGCTATTATTTTTCTCTTCTCTTATCTCCTTTGAATATTAGTCAAGTAAGTCACCTTATCTATCAAATCTTTCAAGAAATTAGTTGAGACCTGCACTGTTTGAGGGGGTATAGTTCTAGTGTAACACCCGCCTCTCTAACACACGTGTGTGTGTCATGTGAAATACCCTTTATGATTATTAGATAGTTATTTTTAATTAAGTTAAGCGGGTGATAGAATTGTAGAGAGGGACTTGATTGAAATAAAAATAAGTTCAAGGACTAATTAGGAAGAAGAGTATTTCATTAAGGACTAAAGTGGATAATTGGCAAGTAAATATCACAATTTTGGTTTCATTTTGATCCTCCCTACGTGAGCATG